>CAUYPK010081638.1:0-50929 GCA_963574355.1 Loris lydekkerianus
AATCCATCCAAACAGTTGCTAGCAGATGTCAGGAGGTATTAGATAACTGCGCCAGAAAAGCCCCTTCCCCAGAAAGTCCCTTCCTGGTTTCAACAGACCAAGACTAGCTGTCTCACTCTTAAAGTTACAGCTCCTTTCCAAACACAAAGAGTTGGCTACTAGACATCTCCTTCTCTCCCAGTTGCAAAACTTATCTCATCTCTCTGTCCCAATTACCTGCCGAAAATTTCAAACCGTATGGCCTGCCCCTAACTAACTGCTCTTCCCACCAGAGCAGTAACTCCTTATTGGCTCTTTTACCATTCATCACCATTCTGAGACTTCCCCTAACTGAACCTATAAAAAGATGTGCTTTTTCTTTTGGTCTCTCTCTCTCCTCTCCTCCTTGGTGCTGCTCTGCAGCATCCCTCGCCATTAAAGACCTTTCGTACAAGCCTTGGTGGTCTGTGATATCTCTGCCGGTGGCGTGCCGGCCTTTCTGGAGGAGAGCATCTTCACAGGCAGAGCTTGCTCTGCTGCCTTTCTGCTCTGAGTGCAGAGTTCCAGGTTTCGAGTGTACCACAAATCTGTTTGACATTGTTCTCCATTCAAGCCCTCACTATAGAACGGCCACTGCAAACTTTTGTTGTTATTGATGTTGTTTATTTCTTTTTTAAAAATAAGATGAAAATCACATTACATAAAATTCACCATTTTCAAGAGAGCAATTCAGTGGTATTTAGTTCAGTGGCAATGTTGTACCAGTGCCACAGCTATCTAGTGAAACATTTTTGGTGCCCATACCCACTAAGCAGCTCCCTTCTTCCTCCCTCCCCACTCACATCTCTCCCTTCCTTGCTGTCTTTCTCACCATCCTAATGAGTGTGACGTAGTATCTCATAGTGGTTTTGATTTGCATTTCCCAAGTGACGAAATGATGTTGAGCTGCTTTTCATGTGCTTTTTGGCCATTTATGTATCTTCTTTGGAGAAATGTCTGTTCAAGACCCTTGTCCACTTTTCAATACAGTTGTCTCTTTTTGTTGAACTATAAGAGTTCTTTATATATTCTGAACAGTAAACCCTTGTCACTCTAAACTTTTTATTCCCTCCTAACCTTTTGAAGGTGGAGAATTTTTTTTCTCTTTCTTTCCTTCCCCTCCTTCCTCCCTCCCTCTCTTCCTTTCTCCCTCTTTTCTTTCCTTCCTTTGTCTCTTATATATTGAAAGTATTGGATTTTCTTATTGGAAGTAATGGATTATTATTTTAGAAAAGTATGAGTTCTAAAATTTAAATTCCCCATAATTGTACCACCCAGAGATAATTTGATTATTTTTTTTAGAGACAGAAATCTCACCATGTTGCCCAGGCTGGACTCAAACTCCTGGGCTCAAATGATTCCCCCACCTCGGCCTCCCAAGTAATTGGGCTACACGTTTGTGCCACCTGGCCACCGGAGATAAGTTTTGTATCCTTTTTGTAGTCTTTTTTTTTTTAAATGTGTAGGATTAATAAGTATGCACATATATTAAAGAATTCTTAGTAGTTGTCACATGGTATTTTAATATTTTAATGTTTTTTTGACATGGAAATATTATTTGCATCGATTTGTCACAGCTTCTTTTATAAATAGCAAAATAGAATCTTTCCATTTGTATTTGTATTCCTTTCTTTATTGTTCAAATATTTTTGCCCACTTTTTTCTGTTAGTTTTATCAACTGTAAATCATCTCATATCCATTACTGCAAAATACTTACCTACTCACAATACTTGTCCATTTTTCCTCATATTTGTTACAAAATTTTTGAGGTTATTATTTGCCTTGTTATTATTCATTATGGTGTTTGGGGCATGAAGTTATTTTATATTGTTTTGTATTGTCATATCTAACATTTTTTCATTGATTTCTTCTATTGCTTTTACATGTAAAAAGTCCTTATCCATCAAAAGTATTAAAAGATCATGCCCATATAAATATTTATTTACATTTTTAAAATAGTTTCACATTAATTTTTTTGAGTTTGATTTGGAATGTATTATAGTATTGTGAAATAAGAGGATCAAACTTTTATTTTTATTTTTTATTTTATTTATTTATTTATTTATTTATTTATTTATTTATTTAGAGACAAGGTGTCAAGCCTCACCCTGGTTAGAGTGCCAGTGCCGTCGCTCATGGCGACCTCCAACTCTTGGGCTCAAGAGATCTTTTCGCCTCAGTTTTTCTATTTTTAGCAGAGACAGCATCTTGCTTTTGCTCAGGCTAGTCTTGAACTCCTGAGCTCAAGCAATCCACCCTCTTAGGCCTTCCAGAGTGCTAATATTACAGGCGCGAGCTACCACACCCGGCCCAAACTTTTACTTTTCTAAATAGCCAACTTTCCTGATACCATTTACAAGCTGAATGATTTATAATAAGTTAATCTGTTATAAAATACATTAAACCAGTTATTTTGCTCAGTTTTCTCAGAAATAATTTAAGTACAAGTGAAATATGAAGCAGGTCATCTGTGGTGTGGTTTACCTAGGTTCTCGTTCTTACCAAAAGAGAGCCCCTAGTCTTATTTCAAACCAGCGTGGCCCATATAGCAATCCTCTGGTCCCTCTTCTGGAGGCTACAGTATAGACGTAACCAGAATGCAGAGGCTCAGTGTGTGCTTTGACCCAGGAAACCCTTCCCTGGTCAGATCCATGAAGTTCCTGAGATTTTACCATGATTATTGCAGTGGCTACACATACAGTTTTGTCATATTCTCTCTTATTTCTTGATGTGTCCTCAATGGAATGGAACGTGTCATTGCTCAGGACTGTAAACCTTCCTAGAATAGTGGCTATAGCATAGACTTGGGAGGCCTCCTGGAGTTCAAGTTCTGGATTTGTCAGTTGTTGGTCATGGGACTTTGAGCAAGTTGCTTTACCTCTCTAAGCCTCAGTTTCTTTATCCTTAAAGTGGGTTTACCTGTGAAAGTTGTTTGCAGTGCCTGGCACATAACAAGTACACAGTAAGCGTTAACAACTGTTGTTGGTGGTGATAATATCCTAGTAGTGAGTTTCTTCTGGGAGGACCTAATTGTTTTTAAATACAAACCAAGAACAACAAAGCTTACTAGCAAACTGTGTTCCATGTTTACTGTAGTTAAGCTCATACTCAGAACCAATTGCCGATGATAATTTATTCTAAACAATAAAGTTGCTTTCTCAAGGTCTAATTGTTTTGGATAGAAAGAGGGAAGAAGAATAATGTAGGTTGAGGATATGACAAGGGAATAAACTTATGGTGGATTTTAATATCTGAGAAGGAAAATTTTTGTTCACCTTAAGGAAAGGATTACAACATACTTGTTTTTTCTTTAATTTTTTAAGAGACTAGGGGTTTTGCTATTTTGTTCAGGTTGGACTCCAACTCCTGGGCTCAAGTAATCCTCTTGTCCCAGCCTCCCCAGTAACTGGGCTATAAGGTGAGCCGCCTCCCCTAACAGTTTCTTATTCTAGTAACAGTAAGTACCATCAGATATGAATAACATGTGTATTGCTGCAGCGGGGGGAGAGGGGGTGTAAGGTAAAGGAAATGGGAAAGAAGCCTTATGTAGGAAGTGACAGGATGGAATGTGCAGCCAGCTGTTGGAGAGACACACAGCCTGTCAGGCCCTGAGTCTTTGTTTCTCCCTTTTGATTCTGTCTGAATCTCAGAGAGCCTGCAGAAGGCACCTGGCACCTTGTCTTCTGGTTTGGAATTCAGTCAGCAGCTGATTTGATGATGTAAATGAATGCCAAGCCATTGCTGCCTGTGTTCGTGAAATAAAGGAACATCCGTCATTTCTTAGGAGATGATACTATTTTGTCATCATCAATTAGCTTTTAAAAACCTATGTTGTGGTAAAATAATTTCCAAAACACATCAGTTACTAGACATCTGTTTTAAAATAGCATTGCTACACCAATTTCCCAAAAAAGCAGTTATATTTATTTTGAGTTGAGGTTTTAAAGATGAATGTTTTTTTGTTTGTTTGTTTTCCTCATAAGCTTTTCTTTCTGGAGATATCTAATGAACATTCCAAAATTTGAAATCCTCTATGAAAATATATGATTATAACACTAAGTATAACTGAGAAGATGGGCAACATTTATAAGGAAGACTAAATAAGAAACGTCTGTTTAGAATGTTATTCATATGTTAGTGAGGTTGAGATCATTTGATGACAGAACCCTGGGCTTTGGCAAATAAGACCTGCCAGTGCACTGGTCACCAATTGCCATTGGAGTGTCTAGCCAGTTCCCAGGGGTTCTCCCCTTTCTAGGAACTGCTCCTCCTGCCCAGTCCAAAGCAATGAGCCCTAGCAACCATTTTCTGCAGTGAGCCAGGAATTGTGGACAAATATTTATATATATATAAATATACACACACACACATATGCATATACTAATGTATGTATACACATACATATATACACATACTATGTATACACACATACATATATGTATATTCACGTATGGGTGCATATATGTATATACATAGGTATGTGTATATATATGTATATACACATTTGTATATATGTATGTATATATGTGTGTTATATATATCCACAATTGCTGGCTTGTAATTCCCATCACCCTTGTTACATAAATAAAATCTCTCTCTCTTTCTCTGACCTTCTCCTGCCCAAGCCAGACTCTAACCTCACTGTTAGTCATAAGACTCTCATTCCAGAGAGGGTCCTGCCTCCTGTCCTGCAGGAAGGAAGCCTACACAGAGTGGCCAGGAAGAATCTGAACAGCAGGTCTTGCTGGGTTCAGAATCATATACTTTTTGTCTATTCACATTTCTATGTGGTTGTCAATCATGCCTGTTTAATGAAATCTCCATACACTGGAGATCACAGATTCTGTCTTCCCTTCCACAGAAGTACTTTCTGCTTGTCTGTTTGCCTTGAGAAGCAGCAAGGCAAAGAATGGCCATCTGCAGAGAAGAGAGCCAACTGAAACAAGAGAGTCCAGAAGGCATTCTAGTTCGCATCCTGATGCCTTCGTAGGGGAGGAAAGCTGCCTCACCTGGCTCCCCTGGTGCCAAAATAAGTCTCCCCTCCAGTCAAGCCAGCAGGAGTACATTTCCCTTACCTGCCCCCAAGAGTCAAGCACAGGTACCCTGCAAGTATAAGGTGTGCCATTTCTGTCCCTGCAAGCCTCTTCGTTAGCCTGAGCGCCCATCTCAGTTGGTGAGTTTCTCTGGCCCACTGCACTGGCAGAAGCAGCTGTGTGGCAGAGAGAGCTCAGATAGTGAGCACAGGGCACCACAGGGCCTCACAAAGGGAGAGGGGCTGCTGCAGGCACCCCCTGCAGACTGCAGGGAGAGGTCTGTGAACATACTGATAAGAAGCAAAACCTCTTTGTCACAGCTTTCCATAAACATTCTCAGTTAAAGGGAGCCTTCATCAAGTACATGGGGAGAGACTGGGTCTAGAGCCTAATAGATGCACTGGGTGTGTCCAGGCTGGTGGACTCACAAAGAAGAGTGACCCAGAGCAGGATGGGGAACCTGCCGCTGCCAACTCAGACCAGCACTTTGCAGCTGTTCCTCAGAAGGAGGCCTTAGATGCCAGAATCTTGATCCTCCGTTTACCAGTCAAGTTAGTTGTATCTACAGGTGTCTGAATCAACTGTTTGAAGATAAAGGCAGACCCTCCTTGAGGTAAGGCTTCACTGTCCCCAGCACCATGCCAAGTCTTATGTACACTTGGCCTGGGTGTGCCTCCCCACACCCTACAAAGTGTGCAGTGTTACCGGTTTTTCATGAGGCTACTGAGATAAAGCAGCTAGTCCAAGGAGACACAGCCTGTAAGTCAGTGACCCCCAACTTTTTTGGTATCAGAGACCAGTTTCATGGAAGACAATTTTTCCATGGACAGAGGTGGGTTGGGGGTTGGGACAAGAGGCCAGAGCCTCGGTGTTGAAGCCAGCAATGATGGGGAGTAGCCGTAAATACAGGTGATGCTTCGCTCCCTCCCTCACCACCCCACTGCTCACCTCTTAATGTGTGCAGCAATTCTTAATAGGCCATGGATTAGAACCTTTTTGGCACAAAGAACCAGTTTCACGGAAGACAACTGTTCCATGGACAGGGCATAGGATGGTGAGGATGGGACAGTAGTCGGAGCTCAGGCAGTGATGCTCTGCGTCCAGGGTTGTAAGAGGCTGTGGACCAGTTACAATCCATGGTCTAGAGGTTGGGGATCACAGCTGTAAGTGACAGAGCCAGCATCCACCTCAGTGATCTGAATCCAGGACCACGTTCTTACCAAATTTCTGTGTCCCTTTCAGCATATTGGTTTAATCATCTGCAGGCCTATTTGGAGTCTTTATAGAGACCCAACTTGAAGGCTTCTGTATGAGTTTGCCAAAGCTACATAACAAAACCACATATGACATGGCTTAAGCAACAGAAATGTGTTTCCACACAGTTGTGGAGGCTACAAGTCTGAGATCAAGGTGTGGGCAGAGTTGGTTTCTCCCAAGGCCTTTCTCCTTGGCTTGAAGATGGCCATCTTCTCTCTGTGTCCTCACATGGTCCTTCTTGTGTGCACTTGTGTCCTCACCTCCTTCTCTTAAGGGCACCAGTCACACTAGATCGGGGCCTACTCTAGTGACATCTTTGCTTAGTGACCGTACTGTACTGCAAAACAACCACATTCTGAGATCCTAGGGGTTAGGGCTTCAACTCAGAATTTGGAGGGACACAGCCTCCACAATGATCCCCTCCACAAATCTTTATGGACAGCTCTGGACTTCAGTGTCAGTCTAATGTCCAAGGTGGCAGTGAAAGCAAGGAGAGGCCTCTCGGAACAGTGGTCTCTGCCCAGGCATGCCTTGCCTTATGCAGGGAAGTTGAGCTGCCTGAGCCTATGTGCTGCTACAGTACTTTAAGATAATAATGTAGTTGATTCTTTTAAATTACTGTGAGCAGAGATGCTACAGCTACTGAAGGCTTACTGAGAGGACATATAGGCTATTAAGGAGACAAAACCACCCCAGAGCTTGCCTCGTAGAGGACCAACTTCTATCAAGAAAAGGTACCTGACTGGCACTCCATGAGACTTTTCACCATGATACCTGCTCCAGACTCAACCAGGCTGTTGCCCAGGCACCTGACAGTACCTCCCTGATGGATTGTACTGCTGCTGACCACTCTTTCTGTTTGTGGCATGTCCAGTCTCCTCAGGAGAGAGAATCTGATTGGTCTAAACAGAGCATCACCACCAGGATAGAGCTAGGCAGAGCTCAGGCCATTCATGGCTGAATGATCAGCACTCATCCTTGCTTCATTCAAATTCCTGGTGATGGGATCATATACTCCAAGCATGGTGACTTATGCAGGGGCCATGAAGGTGGCAGGCCCTCCAAGGCTTCCCATAACAGCCCTCATAACTGGCAAGTAGCTTGTATAGCCTGTCCACTGAAAGATAATATCGGCATCTTAAAGATATTTCTCTAAAATGCATGCACAATGAAATTGACTGATGCTTTCACCCCCACCTTGGACAGCAATCCCTCATCCAATGGATTGATAGATTGCACGACAGCTGCATTCTAACCCCAGCTCTCCAAGTCACAGCCTCTCTGAGCCACTGCTGGCATAACACTACCTTAAATGCAGGATTGGATGTCTAAAATGAGATGAAATGCTTGAACAGTGTGTTTTTAAAGCAAATGAGGGGATTTTTCAATATAAAATGTGTTTCTTCAGCCTTTTGGTGGCCAGCTATTCCCAGTGCCAGTGCCCAGTTACCCTATCTTTGTACTCTTTGCCCTGCCTTGAGAGCTACCATTTAACCAGAAGCCATATTGTTCTCAGTGATGATTTTAAATTTGCATGTGAAATGTTATGTTTATACCCTGCACTTAAAGAACTCCTAAAGATGTATGCTCATCTGGGAATCCTGTCAGGTATATTCAGAATATCTCTGGGGATTTTCATGAATAAGAAATCGGTTTCTCTTGCTTAAATAGAGGAATGTATTCCTCATTGGGTCCTTTGCATAAATGCCCTGTGGGAAACTCTGTGGTGCTTGGAAAAGACCATTTTCTCTTGTAAACTGGGGGACCACACATACCTTATCCTGTTGTTTAATCCACATTTGGCTCTTTATTTATTTATTTTATTTAAAATCAGGGCTCTTGAAGAGCAGGGCCTTGAAAAGGTGTTAATATGGCCCTTTCAATGCTTTGCTGATTGCCCACAAGGTCCTTGTTCCAGAACCAGTTCTTATCTACCGCTGAAGAAGGGGCCAGGGCCAGTGTGTTGGGGTGTACATAACCAGTTCTCAGGTCCTGGGCTTTAGGCCAGAACCTGGAGGTCTTCAAAGAGTCACCTGCTTCTCTCCCCTCACTTTAGAGCATCATGCCCCAAGTGGGTCACATAGTTCCCTTGAGATAAGTTGTTTTTTATTAAATTCTCATCTCATATGATGGATTTCTGAATATTTTTTTTTTAATCCAGGCTCCATTTTGTCTTACCTGCTCCATTACTAGACTAACGTTTTAAATGTTTTATCCCCAAGATAATGTTTTAACTTTTTCCAGCATGTGTGACTTTCAGGTATCTTTTTCCTTTAATCATATAAGGCATGCACTCCCCCCACCCCCGCACATGTTGTTGAATACTATTCTATATGAAGTACTGTGTTATGTGCTGTATAGCCAGAAGACCAAGGCTGACATTTCACAGCTGTTAAGTAGTGCTGGCAAGATGCAATGAAGATGGCGGCAGATTTGACTTTACTTCATATCCTGCTGAACGACCAAGCTAAATCTAAGAGTTGATTTACACTCCCCTGCATCTCTTAGTTGAAGCACCTGAATTCTGTTTCTTCCAAGAGAGTATGGCAGACCAAAGCCTAGCCTGCTCACGTAACTGTTATGCTAACAGCCGCAATCTCAGGACAAAGCCCCCAAGACTGTTCCTTGGGAGGGGAAGTGCTGTGACAATAATAAACAGCCTTATTTTCAAAACACTGTCATTTCCTTGATATGCTTCTTGCTCACAGTTGTGTGTCCTCACAGAGTCATGGGGTTGTGCTCCAACTGATTCAGTTCAATAGCATCTTTGTTGAATGTGCTCTGTGCACTGAGCTGCCTGTTGTATTTCTTGTGTCAACAGTTCTAAGCAAAGCCCCTTCCCAGGGTGTATTTGCTGGATGCCAAGTGCAAGTAATGAAATTCAGGATTGCTGGTAGCCTGATGAACTGATATGGAAGATGCCTGCTTACCCAAACAGTTGTCTGTGAGTTGCCGCACAAACCAAGCATGGGGTATCAAAGATAACTATTTAGATCTCATATGCAGGCCACTGGACAAACACTTTCAAGATGCAACTCAAGGCTACTTTCTTTAGAAAACCTTTAATAATATAGCTGCCCTCCAAGAGAGTCATTCAACCTTGGCATTCACTGTACCAACATGATGTAGGTCCCTCCAAAGCCACTGTTTTGACACTTACTGTTTCTATGTCTCTCCCACTAGACAATAAACACCTTGGTAGGTGTTGGGGGGGGTAAAGCAGCTACACATGAACACTTTCCCCTCCTTCTCTCCTCCTAAGACAAAGACACAAAGGATCTGGCTAGCCCCACTCCCCAGAAGTTCATACCAAAAGATTCTAACTTTCCAAACAATCTTTGAAATTTGCAAATTCCCTGTGTCCCCATATGAAAGGGGTCTCTGACTGCTCTGGCACCCAGATGTCATCTGTGCACCGCCCAGGTTGGTCACCCTCCCTTTCAAATAAACCTGGCCTGGACATATCCTCTGCAGCCTTGTCCCAGGGCACAACCGTTTACACCTTTCAGTAGCAAATCTATTGATCAACAGATTAGTATCCTTGCTGCTTCCCATAGTGATTTGTGTTCACTGAATGAATAAAATCACCTTAACCATGGACTTACACTAATACTACACTATGTATACTTATGTGTTTTTATGTGCATATGTGTTCATGTATTTGTGTAATGTATTTATATGTACTCAAATACATAATACATATGTTAGACACCTGTAGCTTGTCATCTTGGGGTAATAACTTTATTACAATAGAGCACTATAAATACAGAATGATGGACTTGCACTTGAGCTGTATTGATCCAGGACACTCCATGGGAAGTGCTCTTCCGAATACTGTAAATCCCTGATATGACTTTTTTGAAAGTTATTGTCTGTTGTTTAAGCTTTCTGATTATTTGGATTAAGGACCGATGATAGCTTACTCCAAGGTAAAACTGCTACTCTGGAAAAAAATCTTCAATTTCAAAACCTTTTGAAATGACGTAAGTTATTCTTTCCCCAGCTACAGCAGTAATTGAGACTTGACATCATAGCATATCCTGTCTTTACCATAGCACCTCAGGAAGAAGGATGGAAGATGATTTTTTTTTAAATGTCAAAGGAAAATTGAACTTCTTCCTGTGCATCTCACCCCAGCTTCAGTCGCAGACCTTGAATGTCTGCTCTCCAGTACTAGATAAGAGAATAATTTGCACAGCCGTACACAAAAGAAGAGCACGTTTGAAATGCTTTGTGCTATGTGAGAACTTATCATTTTAGGAATTCGTTCTGTTCATAGGTGTAGGCACAGAAGGACAGGACCTGTGAGTAAACTCACTGGATTTAGCAAACCCTCCAAGGCCTATTTTTTGTTTTAGAAGATCCCTCTGGGTCCTGTTACCTCCACACTCGACACCTTGATGAGGCGTGTGCAGTCCAGCTGTGGTTGGGTCTGGATGTGCAGCACACCGCATCTGGACGTGACCACCACTCGTCATGGAGAGATGAGATTAAAGAAAATGACATTAAGGGCTCAGGGCATGTGCTTCAGGGAAAAGCTTGATTAGTAACTTATTTTTAATCAAATATTTTCTTGAGCTAAAATAGATTTTTGTTCTAAAAAAAATTCTCTTAATTCCCTCATGATCTATCTTCACACACAAACATTTTCTTTCAGGAGGAGGGAGCAAATGAACATGAATGAGACAAAGAACTGAAATAATAATCCAGCTTTGATCAAAACTCCTTGTTATAGTGTTCCCCCTGAAAATGATTTCTAATCAATGAGCTCTGCCCCAGCACGGTGAGGAGTAATTACCTTACATGTGTTTCACTTTGCGCTGTGATTAGAAAGAAGATGTGAGATCGGAAGGGCATAAGATGAATATAAGGAGGAAGACGCTCAAATAGGAGCCAAAATGCACAGGCTGCAGGATATTTAATCAGCATGAGGCTTGCTGCAGGCAGTGAGGTCCACATTAGTTCAGTCACTCAGGGAATGTTTCCTCCCTGTCTGGGGCGTCACTGGGGGTGGTATTAGTGGTGTGCCCCCATGCACAAAGATAGGCAGCCTGGCTGGTTCTCATCAAAGTGTGGTCTTGAATTTAAAGGTGCCATGTACCCTAGATTGGGCCACTGACCCTACACCTTCTCACCAGGTTTCCCAGCCTGAGCAGTAGTTGGACCTGGGCTTTAACATCCAAGATGAGACACAGGGGAAGAGGGAATACGAGACTTGGGATAATTCTTCCCATGGAAGAAAAACTAGGCTAGAGTCAAGTGTGTACAGGATTATTAAGAAGGTGAAGAGCACTTGGTCTCTGCAGAGGATCAAGAGGTCCTTAGCATGGGGTGCTTGCGGAGAGGTTGCTGTTATCCATGAGAAAGAGCTTCCAAACTCCAAAGAGTGTTGGCTGGAAGTGAGAAGAACACACCCACACAGTGAGAGGCAGATAGTCTCCTTATGACAGCCATCCTACTGTGGGACACCACCCCAGAGACGCGGTTATCTTCATTTGTCATTAAGACAAAGGACCCACACACACAATGGCATCACCACACAGCCACAGCACAGCCGCCCTTGGCGTGTTCCTTCCTATCTCAGAGAGGCATCAGTTGTGTATGTTGGTTCCTTTTAATCCTTATTTTCAAACTGCTGAAAAGAATGCCACCAGATCAACTCATGTAACCTTCAAACTCACTGAGCATCTTTAGCTGCGTGATTCCCTTGAAAACACTTTTGCTAATAATAATAATCCCCCACTCCCACCCCTGAAAAAAGAATGTCCATGCCAGGGTTTGGCCCACCTGTTCTAAACTCGGTGTCACCTGCCGCTTGCTCATCTCACCATGTTCCTAAGGCCTGCACTCCTCCTCCTAGTAGGTAATGATGCAGTTTTTAAAAGTCTTACCCTCTGCAAAAGGATGAGAGAAAGTAGAGTGAGTGGCAGGCTTGTTAGAGCAGTCGTTCTCTGCTTATGTTTGCAAACGGGAATAGCTACACACTTGGGATCATTGAGGACTCACCCAAACACAACCTGGAAAATAGACTAAACAAACTCCCACAGTCAACTCAGTCCTTATGATTCTGAAGAAGTGATATGTGAGCATAGAATAGTACCCTCTTGAACATCTTAAAGGCCAACTAACCAACTTGGACAAGAATATCTTCCCACTTTCAGGGATGCTTAAGCCCTTCTTAGATTATTTCTCCTACAAAGCTTCTTCCCATCAGTAAGTATTAGCCTCCCTGGAAACAGCGAATGACAGCATTCTGCCTCCAGTGTAAAATTAGGCACTGGACAAGAGTGCATTTACCTGCTTGCAAGCAAAATTAAAACAGCCAGAATGTGCTTGAAGTGTCTAAGGAGGAATTTGGCCAAGGCTCTGGGCCAGTGCGTCTGTTGTTATTTTAGATTTATTCAATTAGAGTCACAAGCAAAGTAAATTGAGCTGTGTGGTTGATTTGAATATTACCTTGGAAGAGAGTGTAAAGAGATTAACAAACCCTCAGGGACAAGGGATGAGTGCCAGGCTCCTTTGTCCCCACACTCAGTCAGGCTGGGTTTTACAGACGCAGTTAGGAGTGACGAGAATGCAAGCAGAAGAGCAGATACGCCTTTTATTCAGGGCCACATAGCCGTTTTCCTGCTTCCCCATCCTTTGAAACTTCCTCTGTATGTGTGAACTGCAGCAGAAATTAAGCTGGTGCATGTGGAGGCTGTCAGATCTAAGGGGGCCTGCTGTAAGAACTGGGGGGCTTGAGTCCAGATGAATTCTGCCTTTGTCTTGGCAAATGTGTCGTCTGGCACAGTGGGCTGCGTGCAGCTGACCTGGTGCTTCCACAAATTAGCATGGGTGAAATATTAAAATTAATTGCACAAGCCTCGTATGTCTCTGGAGGCTGTGGGGTAAATAAGCCATGCATCCCAACAAAGAGCATTTCGGCTCTCACATTTTTAGTTCCATGTGGCGTTTGGTGGTCTCACACTGCCTTCAAACAGGGAGGCATTTTCACATGTTTTTACTCGCAGTTTAATGGAGGTAAGAAGCTAGGATGATGCCAGGAGGCCATCCTCTTACCAAGATCAAATGGTTATTTTTCAGTGTAAGTCTGTTACGCTTTGGCAGATGGGGATGATGGTCATGATTTTTCTAGTAGAATAAGAGGCCAGAACTGAAAGACAGAAAAGGAAGCAGCAGGGAGATGTGGGGTAAGAATGGAGAGGTTTGCTTGGGATTACTGTGTGTCCTTAATGAGGACTTTTTAGTGACGTTCTTACTCCCAGGGCATCTCACTGCCTTCAGAGTTTGTCTAATGCTGCCCGGAATTTCTAAGTTGCAACATTGCAATGAGAATTATCTCAGAGAAGAACATCTGCAGGCTGCGCTGGCCCTGCTGCTAACCAGCTGTGTGACCTTGGACAAGGTGCTTAACCTCGATGGTCCCCCTTCCCTCTATGCAGTGGGGGATGAGGTCCCCCAGTCTCATGGTCCACTCCCGCACTGCCAGCTGCAGTGTGCACCTCACATTCTCAGATTCATGGCCCCTCTGCTCAAGAAAAGAGGAGGGGTTTTGAAAAGAACAGCTAATAGGAGTTTGGATTATGAATCTGTCCATGAGAATATTGGTTCTAAGACCCCCCTCAGATACCAAAATGCACAGATACTCAAGTCCTTCATATAAAAAAAGCATACCATTTGCATATAACCTCTGCATATCTTCCCCAATACTTTAAATCATCTCTAGATTATAAATACCAAAGACACATACATGCTATGTAAATAGTTGTTACACTATATTGTTTAGGGAATAATGCATGTTCAGTACACTATCCTTTTTTTTTCTCCAGTGTTTTTTAATCCATGGTTGGTTAAATTCCTGTATGTGGAACCCACTAATATGGACAGCCAAATGTATTTTTTTTTTCTAGCTCCTTGTAAAGATTTTCTGCAGAGGGTATCCAGGGAGGTGAGAACCCCTCCATGTCTCCTTTGCTTGTTATCAGCCCTGACTAGTTTGAGACTTGGGAACAGAAGAATGAAAAACAAACGTATTTTTGGTTTTCTTTTGTTTGCTGAATTCCTCATCAATGGTAAGGGTAGAGTTGTTTGCTGTTGCTAGCCACACTTTACCATGGAGGTTCTTTACTTTCATCGGCTGCGTGCCTTTTCCTGCCTCCTCCTCCCTCCCTTCCTGGTAGGGACCAATGTCTTAGTCGTCTTTGTCCCCTTAGCGTGGTGTTCAGCACACAGCAGATAATGAAAATGTGTTTGTTGACTGCGTTGGTCCAAAAACTAGATCAAGAAGATGGAAAGGAAGACATGGAATTTAACATGATCAATCATGTCCTCAAAATAAAATGGAAATTAGCATCAGAAGCGAGGGAAGGCAGAGCGTGCACGCATTCACCAGCCTGGACCTGGGAGGTGCATTTCCTGCATAGGTACCGGGAAGAGTTATCTAAAAAGTTTTGGCAATTGATTGATCACCTGTAATTTCCATATCGTCCTGGAAAATATATGGCTTATTCTATCAAACTCACTCAAATCGCTGTTTTCTATATACAGAAAGTGCGAGAAGTTTGTCCTTTATACTCCAAGAACCATACCTTGAATTCAGCAGAACAACCAGGTTCAAAATAAAGCATGACAGTGGGGAAAGGATTAGAATTCAGTGCAAGTGAAATGCAAACTTGTACTTTAACTTCCATAAACCCAGTGACCCAAACCACTTCTAGATTCTATCCCGTTTCTCAACTCCTGCAATTGGCATGTAACCTACTAGCTATAAGCATGAAATCTGGACCCCTACTGCCTGGATTTCATTGAGCTTCACACTCACTTGCTGTTAATTTAATCTGTGTCTGAATTTCCTGATCTATAAAATGAAGGTAATGATAGTTACTGCTGCATTTAGATTGTTATAAGCAATAGATGGAACTTAATATATGTTAAGTGCCAGGCCCTCTGTCTTCTGGCCTCAAATACAGTTACATTTCTCATTGTAAGCAAATACACTGTTGTTTAGTTTATACACAAGATAAATAATAAGATAATTTCAGAGAATTTCTCTTCAATGAAGATATGTACTCTGAATGGGAGTAAATTCTCCAACTTAAATGCCATGCCCTGATGTTTGGTTTCTGAATTGGAGCCCTAGGTCCCTGCTCTCACTTGCTGGCAAGCACACAAGCCTCTCCCCAACCTGTCCATGTCACCTCTGCCCCCGTCAGACCCCTCTGAGGCAGTTTGTTTCTCTCCCTACCTGGAGTACTATATGTCCAGCTCTTTGTGCCCTGTGGCTCTGACCCATTGAGGAAACCAGGATGTCTGGATTTCCTTGTTTCCTATTTCATAACCCTAGAGCTCCTTTACCTCCTTCCAGATGTTTTTTTTTGTTGTTGTTGTTGTTGTTTTGTTTTCTCTCTTTTGTTCTCTCCTTTTGCTCCTCGGTCTTCCTCTCTCCTCTTCAAATAATTTAAATCTGAAGGTTGATTTATTTTTCACCCAGCTCTCTTTTATTTGAAATATATTATTCAAGTCCACAACTCTCTTTTATTTGAAATACATTATTCAAGTCCACTACAATTTTCAGTTATCAAAAAATATTATTATTATTACTATTTAGAAACAAGGTCTCAAAAAAAAAAAAAAAAAAAAAAAAAAAATAGAAGCAGGGTCTCACTCTGTCACTCAGACCAGAGTACAATGGTATGATCCTAGCTCACTGTAACCTCAAATTCCTGGGCTCAAGCAATCTTCACACTTCAGCCTCCTGAGTAGCTGAGATTATAAGCAGGTACCGCCACGCTCAACTAACTTTAAAATACAATTTTTTTAGAGATAGAGTCTTGCTGTGTTGTCCAGGCTGTCTCCTGGCCTATAGCAATCCTACTGCCTCTGCCTCCCAAGTGCTGGGATTACAGGTGTGAGCCACCATGCCTTACCAAAAATATTATTTATTAGCATGTTTAGTGTCTATCTCTTCACTAGCAAATACACTCCATGGAAACAAGAGTTTTGTCTGTATTGCTCAAGCTCAATTTCCAGAGCCCAGATGATGCCTAGATCTTGGTAGGCACTCAGTACAGAGTTTCTGAATGAATAAATGTTATATAAGACAACATTGTCCTATATATTCATAATGTCTGTGGGTCAGTAGTTAAGGATGGGATTTAGGAGCCTTTCATGATTCAGTTTCAACAGTCTTATCGCAGAATGTAAAGTTTAAAAAAAATCACCCAGCACACCATGTCCCAATTTGTCAGAGGGTTAATTTTTGTAATTATAAAAGTTCCTGCTAGATCTCCTTGAATTAATGAGTCTTGCAGAGTTAAGGCTGATGTGAAAAGGTATATAGTTAGCATCTGCTTGTTCTATGCATGTATCTCTCATCCATGCTGTACATATATTTTAAGGAACATTTCTTTGGGTGCTGTGTTTTTTTCTATTTATGTCTTCACCATAAAAATATAAATAGATCATTTATCTCCGGTATTCTTAAAGTAACTTACATCATTTTACTCTTTTAAACTTTTACATAACCAAAGTTTCTGTCCCCAGTACACATTGTTTGGAAGACTTGAATGGTTGGGAGCAACCCTGGAAACTTTGAGGCTACCTGCTAGTAACTCTTGAGGATTTTATGTAGGGCTGGGAGCCAAGTGTGTTGGCTTCTGAGGGCTCTAGCCCAGGAAAACCACACCGGATACCTATGCTGTTCACCCTGCTGGCACCAGATCAGATAATATGCTTAATGTTTAAACTGGTCACAAGTCTGTGTTGACTGTTTTCTCATCATAAAATGATGATAGGAACTAAGTAGTTTGCCCAAAGTTCATATAAGAAGTAGGTGACAAATCTGGGGTAGAACTCAGCCCATGTGATTCTAGAGTCTGTGCCCTGTCCACAGGGCTATATAGGATAGATTGGCTAGCGTTGCTCATCAGGTGAAAGCAATGACTTTTGATGAAGTTCATTTTCTGATCTTATTTTGTACTGGTTTTTACTGCACTAAAAGTCTTCCTGTTTTTTTTGTACAAAACAACCTGAGTGTTTTTCTGAGAATGAGCTTCTTAGATCTCCCACAGTATTTTGACCATTGGGAAAGGTTACAGTTAACAGTCATGTTCTTGGGCAAGCAAGGGACACGGCCCCACTGTGACCTATGCCATTTCCTTCCCTGTTTAGGAACCCTTTCACATTAAGATTAGAGGTCTGAGCCTGGGTTTTGGGTGAAGAGCATGGAGCAAAAGTGCAGGGGCATTCAGGACAGGGTATGGAAAGAGCGTGGTAATAGTCACCTGAATCTTCAAGGTCTAATGCTGTTTATCCTGGTACTGTTTTCAAAGTGGACACATCTAACCATGAGCAGCTCATGATAGAAGAAGCCCTGTGTTCCCCTGCAAAGGTAGTGTGCTTTGGTGAAATGGGTTGGACTTAAAAATCAGGCACTCCCAAGTTCATTTTCTGATCTTATTTTGTACTGGTTTTATGAACTTCGACCAGTTATTTCCTATCAGCTGGTACCTCAGTTACCTTACCAGTAAGAAGAAAGGTTAATAGACTTTTGAGTAAAGATGGTGGATTCAACACAAGCGTTAACTTCAATTGCCCTTCAAGATGCTATTTTAGTTACAGTAAAGGGTTTTTTTCAGACATAAATTAATTAAGGACTAAGTGAAGAGGAGAGGAGACATTAGCAACATAATTTTGGAAGCTTAAAAGCAGGTGGGGAAGTAGACGAGCTACCTTAAGCACACCCAAGAGAGCTCAAATTCAAGTTGGCAATAGGGACAGTCAGGAAGTCATGGTTAGATGTGTCCACTTTGAAACCAGTACCAGGATAAATTTATATACCCATCAGAGATTCAGGAATTAGTAGTGCTGTTTTCCTATAGAAATGGGGGCAAAGTTGGGGCTAACACAGGACTGTGAGTTGAAAATGTGTTTGAGAAGCCAAAACCCAAGTTTTCTCCCGATTCTATGTAGCGAAAGGTCCACTGAGCCCAATAACCAACAAGCCTTCACCTTGGTAGATGTCTGGAGATTTATTATCTGTGTTTCCACCAAAATGAGAAATAAGCCAAAATATGACCCACGAAATAAGGTGTGCAGCACAGGAGAAAGGTAGTCACAGAAGGCCATCTATTCAGAGTGGAGCAGAGCAAAGGCTCCATGGAAGACTTCAGGAGGACAAAATAATTTAATACCTAATGAAAATCATAACCACTTATATTTATTGAGTGTTCATTGTGGGCCAGACACAATTCCAGGCATACGCATATTAATTGAATTCTAATAGTAGCCCTAATAGGTAAATAATTATCATCTTCCTTTTGCACATGAGAGAATTAAAGCAGTTAGCGCTTAATAACTTGTCAGAAATGACGTAGCTAGTAAGTCGTGAGACTGAAATTTGAACCTAGGTAGTCTATGTTCCTAACCACCACTCCACACCTTTCACCTCTCTACAGTGGGGAAACAAAGCAGATGACAGGTTCACATAGTTATTAAAGCTAGAGGAAGCACCGTGTCGCACAGAAAAGGAAACGTAATCATAGTCTACTGCGTGGTTCAGTGGTGACCTGAGCACCTAATAGGTAAATGGTGATCCGACGCAAGTCTCAGTACTGCCATGCTGGGAGGGTGGAACAGGGAGGCAGGGGAGTGATGGAGAGGTAATGTGTAATGCCTAGAATGGAAAAAAAAAAAAAACCAAGAAGTAGCAATAAAAATATCTCATGTAAAGATACAGAGATAACTACCCAAAGAACTGGCTAGAAGAGTTGAAACCAGGTTTCCCCCGGACTGGCTAAGCTCGCCGTGGCAGGATGGGGGACAGGGGCTGCTGTCTTTCAGAATAAGTCCAGGCAATGACTTGGCCCTTCAACTCTGCACAAATAGAACTTTGATATAAATGAAAGATAAATTTCAGAAAGGAATAAATACCTTGCAGTATTGTTATAAAATAAATCTGTTTTATCTTCCCGGGAACTCAGCGAATGTTGGTTTTCCTCTTTCCTTTTTCTTTCAAAGGACAAGTTTCTGTCCTGGGCAGCAATGAAAGACTGGCGGACAGCACTGCCCGCTGACCGCTGGCCTCTCTGGGGATGGCCCAGCTGCCCTTTGGCCTTTCATTTCTCGCTTGCTAACTTCCAGGGAAGGAAAGCAAAGCAGGGAATTCTATCAACAGAGAGCTTTGATGAGTGCTTGTTAGAGCCTGCCGCCTTGTTGGGCAGCTGAATAGAAGCCCAGCAAAAGGCTGGACGTTGGGGGTAGCCGCTGGGTAGAGAACCTCCAGCAGCAACATGAAGGGGCAGCAGAAGCATCTATCTGCACCTCGAGGTGCTGGAGTCGGTGCCCTCCTGGCTAGGTGATAGGGAACTCCCTCAGATGGCCATTAGGAAATGGTATTGACCGAGATCCTAAGGGTTTTTGTTCAGGCACCTCCAACTAGGGCAAAAGGCCAGTACCTTGAAAGGCAGACTTTGGGGTTTGTGTGTGTGAGGAAGAGAAAGACAAAGTGTGTATATTTATAAAGCATGCCATATGCCATTTGTTCAATGCAATATGCCATTTTATTTTTATCTCTTACTTCAAAGATAGGGAAAGCCTATCAATTAGTAAATCCAGTCATACATATATGCATATATTTATATTAATATCAAGTGTTTATGTGTGTATAAATTGATTTTAAAATGTTTTTCATTCCTGGCAGAACCTCAGACGTTAATGAACCTGGATCTTCTTGTTGGAGTATCTCTCATCTTAGTATTTTATAGTAGTTCTTCCTGTTATAGGATAATTATGAACTTGGTTTTTAAAAAAATATTTTGATTTATTATAATCTTCTCAGTAATACAAGTGGCCTTTTCTGTGCAAACTGTGTGGCTCCAAAAACGTTGCACAAGAAATGCTTCCTGATTCAAATCCATTGATACATCTTGTGTACCCACTGCCTGGAAGGCACTGGGCTGGCTGGCCTGGGTGCAGTGATGACTAAGGCAGGCTCACCCTTTTACAATTGTTGTTGAGAGGGAAATCATAAGAACTAAGTGACAGCAGCACAAGTCTGGCCGGAATGGCTTATGAGAGGCGATAAGCAGACCCCTCCAGGGGCACGGAGGATACGAGATTGCACTTCAGGAGTGAGAAAGAGATTGAAATGAATTGAGTCTTCGGGATTTACACCATTGCAATTATAAAATCGACATCCCTCCAGCCTCCTTTCCCTCATTTACTCATTCACCAACTGTGAGTGCCTACTATGCATCAGTTGCTCCTCTGACACTGGGGGTGCAGCTGTGAACAAAACAAAGACCCATTTTCATGGAGTGCATGGATAAGGGTACCCAAAAGGGTAGGCTCCATCTCCTTTGCAACTTGCTTTCTATGACCAGTCAGAAGTTTCCTGTGTAATGCTCAGGTGACATCAACCCTCAGCAAGGCTGGACAGTTCTTGGTGGTCTTGGGTTTGACTAGCCTGGGTGTTGTAGGAAAGTGCAGTATCAATGGCTCCCTGGGTTTTCTGACAGCATCCAGAACACCACTAGCAGAATGAGAAGTGTTTCCAAGTTGGCAGAAGCTCCTACCCTGACACTCTGGCCATGGAATCTAAGTCACATTAGGACCCTGAGGCCTTAGGGGAGCCACAGGAACAGACCTGTGAAAGCCAGGGCTGGCCCAGCCCAGCTGGGTCATAGGCAGGATGGATCTGTACCATCCTACCCACCAGGTCCATGTTTCCTTCTAGCAGATTGTGCGGTCAGCCTGCCCTTCGCCAAAGAAGTAAATTAGCAAATTCATTCATACATAATGCATATGTGTATATTTATACAGAAAAGTCACTTGTGTCACTGAGCAGAAGATTATAGTAGATCAATGTATTCCTTTTTTAAAACCAAGTTCATAATTACCCTATAACAGAAAGAACTACTATAAAATAATAAGATGAGAGATACTCCAATAAGAAGATCGAGGTTCATTAATGTCTGAGGTTCTGCCAGGAATGAAACACATTTTAAAATCAATTTATCCATGCATAAATACTTGATATTAGTATATAAATATATATATTTAAGTATATTTTCTCCATTACATTGTTAGCCAATAACAATCAGAATTTTAAAATGTTTTCTTGGAGTTAGACTGATACATCCTTTGAGTATAATAGCTTGGACTGCATTAGTTGTCCTTAGGGTTAGGATACTAATTCCTTGGGATTAACTGAATGTTCACTAAGGATAATCATAACATGAGAAAGCTTTTAAGACCCAAAGACCTACAACTGTGTTAGGGTGGAATCCCAGACATTGTAACGACTGTATGCCTGAGACCTGTTGATGGAGATATTTCAGCATTTGTCCTTTCAAGAAGTGCTTCTCTCTTAGTTACAATTGACCCTCCAATAATACAGTGTGAACTGCGCTGTCTTCCACCTCTGGCACCCTTGAGACAGCATGACCAGGCCTTCCTCTTCCTCACTCTCAGCCTATTCAATGAGAAGATGGCAACCCACTTCCTCTTAATGAATAGTAAATATGTTTTTCATCCCTGTGATTTTCTTAGTAACATTTTCTTTTCTTTAACTTAGTTTATTATAGGAATGTAGTATATAATTCATATACAAAATATGTGTTAACTGTTCGTGTTATCAGTAGGCTTCTGGTCAACAGTAGGTTATGAGTAAGTTTTGGAGGAGACAAAAGTTATACAAAGATTTTAAACTGCATTGGGGGGTTTGGTGCCCCCAACCCCCATGTTATTCAAGGGTCAACAGTAAAGGCTTTTCTCGCATGATGTCTTTCTAGCCAGATTTTTTCTTTCTTAAATCCTCTACAGCAGCAGTTCTCAACCTGTGGGTCGCAACCCCTTTTTAACAATGAAAATACATTGCAGCATTAGGAAGACTGAGAACCACTGCTCTAGAGCTTGAGCTCTCAGCATGTTATCTGAGAAGATTCTCTTTCCTTGTTTGAGTAATAACACTTTTTAGCTTGATTTTTTTCATTCATTTTTATGTGCAAAATTATGTCTTTCCCTATAATGAATAGCTGTATGAGGTTCCTATCACTGCTATAACAAAGTATCAAAAACTTGGTGGTTTGAAGCAACATACAGTGATCATTTTTTCAGTTGTGGCAGTTACACATCTGAAATCAGTTTCCCAGGGCTGAAATCAGTGTGTCGGGTGGGGCTGATTTTTTCTGGAGGTTCTAGGATAAGATCTGTATACTTACCTTGCCCCGATTCTGGAGGCCACCTGAACCCCTTGGCTTGTGGCCCCTTCCTTACGTCATTCCAGCTTTGGCTTCTGGCATCGCATCTTCTCTGACTCTGGGTCTCCGGCTTCCCTCTCAGAAGGACTTTTATGATTATGTTGTGCCCACGCAGAAATCCATCTCTCTGCAACTAAGATCCTTAATTTAGACACGGTTACAAAGTTCCTTTTGCCACAAAAGGTAACATATTCACAGGTTCCATGGAACTGGATGAAAATATCTTTACAGGACTATTCTTTTGTCTGCCACAGGAGCTAATTAAATTTTTTTCTATATAGTTAAGAAAGAAACTTTATTTAATTTTTTAAATTTCTGATTAATATGAGAGTACATACAATCAGGTTATGCTGTTGGCATTTTTCAGACATAGTCCAAGTTGTAGCTGAGCCCTTCACCCAGGGAGTATGCTATATACCCTTACTTTGTGCCCTTTAGATGAGAGCTTACCAATCCCTCTTTCCCCTTTTTCTCTTCCCTGCTCTCTTTTCTTACATCTCCTCTCCCCCTACTTGAATTTAACTGTGTTTTTCTTTTATGTCAGCATGTAGTTGTTTTTCTGTTCATTTCATAATTAAATATTTTTTAAAATCAGCTGATTGTTTCTTTTCCCCTTCTCTGTCCCTAAGTGTTTATAGACCAGGTTTTCAAGATGTATAACTTCAATATACATTAAATTCATTCATTTTCCAACTTTTTTAAAAGAGTTGAAAAATGATTATTATCTTTACAGAGATTATGGATTATCATCTGAAAACCAGACTTGAACTTCATGTGTATTGGATATAATCCTGGGAGTTGTTAGGAAAACCAGTATCTCTATTTTGCTGGGAGACTCTCCGTTCATCTCCAAATAAAATAGATGACAAGGAAGGGGATAATCCCTTTGTCATTGTTCTTGCTGTCATCTTTGCTGTTGTTATGGATTCCTGCCGTCTACATCCCATGCTCAGTCGCTCCCATTTGTGCCACTGACTTCACTCCTCTTCCCTATGGAAACCTTGACCCCTCTCTCACTTAGGTCATCTCTGGCTGGCTCCACCTTTCACCTGCCACACAGTCATAGCCAAGGAGCCTTGCTTGTTAGAGGTATTTGGAGATAAGAAGAAATAAACCTCATGAATAATGTGCTTGAGCTTAAGTGCCCAGTCCACTTTTATGTTCTAATTACACAAAAATTACCTTCTGACTCTTGCCCACCTCTGAGCACAGTGACGTTTTTAGACAAACCCTAGTCCATTGTTTCTTCTTAACCTTGTTCTCTGTTTTAAGAGCGGTGTGTCCCAGTAAGAATGAAAATCCTGTGAATGGCCAAACACAGTGTATGCGTCCTGATAGTCCAGTCAGTGTCTCATGATTGACTCTGAACACTTTAATATTACATAGATACTTTATAGATGCTAAGATATTACATATTTTTGTGTATCCTTTAGTAATACATATACATACAACGTAGGTTTATACATTGTGTATATGATTATACATATAATGGTACATATAGTAAGTGAAAGTCATGAGAATTTTTTTCAAATATTATCTTTTTATCCCCTTTTAGTGAAGTGTATCTTTAAGAAAAAAAAATAATAAGTGCCCTTTATGATTGTTCCAGCTCCCTCACAGTATAGAAGATTGGTCCTTGTATCTTCTAAGGTGGAATCCTTCATCTAAATTATGCCTATGAGTTTAAATCCTCTGGATGAACCCAGGCTAAGATGTATTGAAGGAATTTCTTCCACATGCACTGATTAGATTCACCCGTCACACTTTGAATAGGAAATGGTAGAAGATCAGATGCAGGAAACAGTTTAAATATTTGCCCTCCTATTATAAGACCGCGGAAGTCTACTAATTATGAGAACCAGAGATTTTCACTATTAAGATGCAGGAAGATGGTGACTACAAAACTGGTCCTGGAGGTCTAATGTTCTAGCATCCTCTGCCCTTGCTAAATGAGGTTCTGGCCTTGGTTGAATAGTGCTCCATTGGGATTGATGTACATTTAGCTACACGAAGCTCAGATTGCATTAATGGTTCTTAAAAGCAGAGAATACTGAAAGGGAAGACAGAGTCACTTTCAAAAATTGATATTCTCAGTTCTCAGTAAAAGTTTATGTTATGGTCAAGGGTTTATAAGGAACAGTATTGAGCTGTGGTTAAGAGTGTGAGCTCATGGCTCAGCGCCTGTGGCTCAAGCAGCTAAGGCGCCAGCCACATACACCTGAGCTGGCGGGTTTGAATTCAGCCTGGGCCTGCCAAACAACAATGATGGCTGCAAACAAAAAAAAAAAGATAGCCGGACGTTGTGGCAGGCACCTGTGGTCCCAGCTACTTGGGAGGCAGAGGCAGGAGAATCTCTTGAGCCCAGGAGTTGGAGGTTGTTGTGAGCTGTAATGCCACAGCCCTCTACCCAGGGTGATAGCTTGAGGCTCTGTCTCAGAAAAAAAAAAAAGAGTGTGGGCTCAGAAGCAGACAGCCTGGGTTCAAATCTTGGTTCTACAACTTAACCAGCTGTGTTTCCTTAGATGAGTTAGTTAACTTCAATTTCCATATCTGTGGAATGGGGAATAATAATAAATAATGCCCTTTGCATAGTTGTGAAAATTATAAATATGATAACATATTAAAAGTACTTAGTGCCTGGCACAAAGTAATTGTTCAATATATGTTGGTGGTAGTTTTATTAAGTTATTATTATTACTTGGCAGAAATTTGAAGTATTATCACATTTTTCTATTAGAGATTTTCATCTCTAATAGTCAAATCTAAATAACACAGATGGGTGCTTCAAGGGGGTGACCACTAGGCTATTTCAATGTGTCCTTCTGGGGTCTCAGGCAGTCATGAGTGTGTACCAGCTTACACTGTAGCAGGCACACGTGTATCCTAACTACATTAGCTACAGACGGCACATGCCTACTTATACACTGCCTTCTTGAAAGCAGTCAGGCCAGCAATCCTAGGTTTGGGCTCTGTGCTGGAGCACAGAGAGAGTGCCCGTAGCTGACCAGCGCTCTCAGCTCACAGTTGGACTGCTCCCTTCATTGATTCATTCATTCATTTGTTTACTTACTTGAATGTCCAGTGTGTGCTGGGCCTTATGGGAGCCATGGAAGGCAAAGGCGGACATGACTGATGTTCTCAAAGAGTCATAGTCTAGACCTGAAGGGAAATTACCTTTACATCAAACAATCACGCATATAAGTGTGAGTGACAGCTGGGGTGGGTGTCAGCAACATAGTGCCCTAAGCAGTAAGCAACGGGCCAGGGTTGAGTGTGAGCTGGGGGAGAGAAGAGAATTCAAACTAAGGAGCTGTCTAAGCAAGGCTCCCTTGCAGGAAGAGGCCTGATGTGTCAGAGACCCCCAAAAAGAAATCTTGTATGTGGAAAAGCAAATATCTAATATACTTAATACTAGTATGAAGCCAGCAGATGATCTAATACCTGCCTACATAAGAGAAAAACTCAATTCAAGTTAGAGGGAGAAAGGAGGTGGGGAAGGGATTGGGGTGCTCCCACTTGATAGGCACAATATAAAGATACATGGCACATCTTTTGGGTGTGGGACACAACTACAAGAGGGATTCTACCTAA
The DNA here is from genome assembly GCA_963574355.1 of Loris lydekkerianus. Lineage (NCBI taxonomy): Eukaryota > Metazoa > Chordata > Mammalia > Primates > Lorisidae > Loris > Loris lydekkerianus. The sequence continues at coordinate 26,163 of CAUYPK010081638.1, forward strand.
CAAATGCAAATATTGTAAGCTAGTTATTTGCAGTCTCATATTAACCTGAAATAAATGAATTTAAAAAAAAAAAAAAAGAAGTATTGGTTGGCGCCTGTAGTGCAGTAGGTAGGGTGCCAGCCACATACACCAAAGCTGGCAGGTTCGAACCCAGCCTGGACCAGCTAAGGCAACAATGACAACTGCAACAACAATAACAAAAAATAGCCAGGTGTTGTGGTGAGTGCCTGTAGTCCCACCTACTTGGGAGGCCAAGGCAAGAGAATCGCTTATGCCCAAGAGTTTGAGGTTGCTGTGAGCTGTGACGCTAGGGCACTCTACCCAGAGCAACAGCTTAAGACTCTGTCTCAAAAAAAAAGAAAAAGAAGAAAAAGAAGAAGTACTGTGTGACTGCACAAAGGGAGGGGAGTTCATGGTGATCGAAGAGGTGGGTGAGGCGAGCCTGCTGGGCCTCACAGGCATGCAAGGGTCTCTCACTTCATCCAAAAGCAAGAAGAAAGCCTTGAAATGCTTGGAACAAGGGATGTGACATGATCAGGGTTGGTTTTCAAAACTATTACTCTGGCTGCTCTGTGGAGGGGGGAGATGAGAGCGGGAAGTAGGGCCACAGGACCAGGAGGAGGCTGCTGCTGCACAGGAGGCAATGTCAATCACACTGAGGTTGTGGCAAGGGGATGGGGTGAGTCAGCAGGTCCCACAAGGCATACAAACTAAAATTTCCAGAATTCACTACTTAGTTGAACATTAGGAGTGAAGGATGATGCTGAGTGTGGCTCCTGGAACTAAGTGGACAGTGCTGCCATTGCTGACAAAAAGGCCACAGTGTTTGAGATTTAGGTTTGAACACAACCTTGAAGTTTACCAGCGATTCTGAGATAAACATGTTGCACAGATAGTTGAAACAGTCTGGAGCTCACAGGAGACGTAGGGACTGGCTTATGTATTTGTGGGCAATCTTCAGTGGGAATGTATTTGAAACTGAGGGTATGGAGATGAACTAGACAATATGGAGCAAGAAAAGCAAGGGACAAGTCTTGTGGAACTCGAGTATTCAGTAGGCAGGTAGAGGACAATGAACCTGCGTGGAACATAGGAGAGCCAGGCGCTGAGAGCCAGGGCTCTGAGTGGTGGAAGCCAGGGCAGGCAGGTTTCAAGATGGCAGAAGTAGCCAACATCAGATGAAATAACACACAAAGAGCCACCATGTTCAGCAACAGGGGCGTCAGTGGTGACCGTAGTTCTTGGGGGGCAGAAGCAAGGTTAGAATGGGTTGAAAATAAAAATGGGAGGCGAGGCAGTGGAGATAGTGGATTGAGACAACTCAAGGGAAGGAGAGAGTCAAGGTTGTAATTGGAGAGGTATATTTTGTAAAAATGTAGCAAATTCAGTGTGTTCAGAAGCCATAGAAGCATCTAGTGGTATAGAAGGGGTTGAAAAAAAGAAAAGAAAAAATATATTTTATTGTTTTGCTTAGGTTTTCATCTTAGGCATATCTTTGACATGGATCTAGGTTTTATTTATCATGGGTTACCCACCTACCATATTTTTAAATTCAAAAAATTGTTTTAAATCTTCTTTTCTTCTCTATTAGCCCTTTTATTACAGACTGTACTTTACATTTGTTATGTTTTTCCCATGCTTACGATGCCTTGCACGCAGTATTATTATTACTGTTCCATATGCACGTTATTACTTTAGATTTGCTAGGACATCCCTGTGAATAGCAGAATGTAATTTATGAAATCTGACAGTCATTCTCATAACACCTCTGTGCTATATGCTAAATTCATTCAAATCAGCAACAGAGATGAAAAAGTCACCCACACTGCCATCTTCCAGAGCCTTGTCCTGCCACTTGCTTTTGAAGGAGCCTCCCCCCCCATCCTTCTCCATGTAGAGGCCTGGAGTGAGGCAGTCCCTACTGAGGCCACGCCTCTTGCTGGCTCTACCATTTGAACTAACTTGGGAACAGGTGTCTCTACGTTTACCTAAATGTGTATAAAAACAGGATATTCTACTTTCAGTTATTTGTGAAACTGTAATTGCCTAAGAAAGTTATTCAAAGTAGTCATTTTTCGGGTCCTTTGATGAAAAGCTAGCAGCATGTAATTGGGTACGTGCAGTGGTCAAGAGGGCAGATTCTCAGGGCAGCCCACCTGGGTTTGCATGCTGGGCCTGCCACTGGCTGGCCATGTATAACCTTGGGCAGGTTACAACTTCTTGGTGCCACAGTTTACTTCTCTATAAAATAGGCATTTATTACTCTCCAGCCCATGTGGTTATTGTACAGATTAGAGTTAATTTAATAAAGCCCTGAGAACAATGCTGACACATAATAAATACTTAATTCTGATACATCATCTCAAATGCGGTGATGGTGCTTCAGGCATCTGTTATCTTTTGCTGCCTCCACTTGTTGGCAGTTTCATTTGGGAAACCCTTTTCATTTTAGTCATATACAAGTCTAAAAGTAGGTTTTTCTATGTCTAGTTTTTCACAATGTCTAAATTAATGTGGTCCACAGTAATAAGATTTTATATTAATAGTGTGTGAATTTTTACATAGTATCACCCAGACATGTAATAACCAGTATCTTTTCCCTCTGCATTAATAACAAGCCTCCACCCCACCCTGTAGGACCCGGAGAGTCCACAGATGTAGGGAATGTCTTAGCTAGCTTGACACAAATAAACTCACTTTCCTTTTTGGCTATTTTAAATAGTCAGCAGTGGAATCAGATGATTAAAATTTCAAAAAATGTCTTCCTCAAATCTATTTGGATGGGATAAAGATTTGGCATTTTTCTGAGCTCCTTTGTGCTCTCTTAATTGAAAACCCCTGACATCACCATTGTGGAGGGCTTGCCTTTGGGGCCACCAGCAGGCAGCTTTCTTCAGTCCCGTACTGTTAATGACTCAGAGAATGTTTTTCCATGAGATCAGACGCAATCCACTAAAGAAAAAGTGGAGAGGACTTGAGAGCTGAAAAGAGCGAAGAGGAGAGATGTGAGAAAACCTAAAAAAAGACAAAAGTTGGTGTGGAAGAAGGGGTGGCGCGGACTCCACGGCAGATTTGTCATTTGTCCCAGCCCAGCTATTTAGAATCTTTTTTCCAGTGGGAAGGGAGATGAAGAAAAATACTGTCCAAAAAACCAAGGAAGATGTCTTTGAAATGATGTGAGGGGAGCCAAGGACACACAGGGAGTTGAACTGGACCAGGTCCTGCCCTGCAGAGCCCAAGGGGAGACTTATCCAGCACTGTTGTTTGCTCATGGGTCTTGTCAGTGTAGAGGTGCAAAGTATGAACTGTCTGCACACTGCCAAGGGCCATGCCCTGTGGGCACTTAAATGTCCCTATGGTACGTGGCTCCATTCATAACCCATGGTTGTGGCCCTTCTTAATGCCCCCCCCCAAACCCTTCTCAGCACCCCCAACCCTCCTCTGCTCCTCTGGGTCCTCCTGAGCACCAGCCCGCTGCTTGCAGTTCTGCACTGGAACTACAACCTGAACGCAAATTAAGTGGCAGCTTTGGGGTCTTAAAGAAAAATGAAGAGTTTTTTACTTTTGAAATGGAAAACTTAATGTCTCCTGTGTCAGTGCACTCTATGTTCCCTGAAATGGTTTCATCTCTATGCTAATTTCATGCTGAAAATAGGAACTCCCTGTGCTGGAGAGGAGGAAAAGGCTGGGAAGGGAAAGACTCTGTGAGTCAAGCAGACCCCTCAACTCAGTCCACTCAAAAAAAGATCATCAAGCTAGCCAGCGTAACTGAGGGTCCTACTAGGGGAGTCCGGGCTGCACTGCCACGCTGGAAGCTGCTCCCAGTCTTTGGAGTGGAGTCCTGGCCCAGAGCCCAGGTATTTCCCCTCGGTCAAATACCAGTTTTCCCTGGTATATCCAGACCTTGGTATTGACTTCCCTAGATTTCCTTTACTTCAGTTTTAAATGAATCATTAATTCAGTAAAAGCATCATCTCAAAAGCACCAAGTAGCCTGTAATTCCTTGACTAGCAGTTCTTTGAATAAGAAGTGAACACTGTGTCATGTTTACTTCTAGCAGGACATGAGACGTTGAGGATGAGAATCTCATCCTAGTCATCACTGGATCTTGCAAGCATCAACGTGGGCCCTTCCTCAGAGGAAGTAGTCTGCACATGTGGAGATTCCTACGGGTCTGTCATCCCATTGGGACATTTGGACAGGGAAGGGATTGGTGGAAAGGTCTTGTCACTGCTCTTTCACTGGTTCACAAAAGATACTTTATTTTTATCAATTTGATCCTGCCAATTCACTTCACCTAGTTTCAGTATCCTTCCATATACAATGAAGTTTTTGGGGGTTTTGTTTGTTGTTTTAAAGAAATAATTCATGATGAAAAGAGAGTGTACTTGTTTCAGGGACAGAATTAGGACTACTAGGAGGAAAGCTGTGAAAGGTTGATTTCAGCTCTGTACAAAGAGCTTTAGGGATAGGCTGTGTAGTCACATGAGACCATTGTCCTAAGGATGGCTAGGATCTTGACTGGCAGCCTAGCTTGGGGACCCCTCCCAGTCTGGACATGTGGAACCTTAGCTGAGAAACAGGAGTTGGGGGATATGTGGTGGTTTTCACACCAGTGGATACCAGCCATGGTTTCTCAGGCTGTCTGTAGGGGCAGCTAGGGCAGGCCGCCCACAGTGTTGCCTGAGTCCATGGGGCAGGGCTCTCCTAGAAAGCTCAGAGAATGCTGTCTGGGGAGGCCTGCAGGGGCCATGATGCAGCTCATCCTCAAACAGAAAGCACTTCTGAGAGATTTAGTATTCCCATATTCCAGAGGGATTAGAGGTGAGACTGTTGAGGAGACACAGAGGTGTGTGTGTGTGTGGACCAGGTGCTTTCTAACTGCTGGGTAACACGGGTAGTGAGCTTTGTGTTTTGCTGTATTCATCTTCCCCTAATACTGGAATGTCTGAGCTAGAACCGCATAGGCCAGGGCAGGCATTTTAGTGACCTGGAATAGAGAAAAGTGCATTATAAACAGTTTCTGGAAACATAAAGGACTGAAATGCATTTAGCCACATTTGAAAAGATAATGGAAATTGTGTTTCTTTCTTTATTTCTTTCACCTAATTCCTTTGAGGTTTAAGTGAATAGTTTTTATATCCTTCACAAAGGAGACCTGGCAGAACTCAAGTGGGTGAGTGAGAAGCAGTCACTAGCCGGCTCTGGGTGGCGTCTCAGCAGGTGGTAAGAGCTTCCTGCTTCCTTCCTATGGCAAGTCAGCTCTTCTTTGAGTGGAAGGAGTTGATGATGTGGCCCAATGACAAGAGAGGTTGTAATTGAAGAGACCCAGAGAAAGAAGGAACGTCTGACCCCATGGTAGGATCTGGAAGGACGAAGGGAGAGTTCACAGCCACGCAAGGTCTAGGCGCTGTGCTTAAAAAGATTACGGTGTTTACTGATTCACTGACCCTGACTATCTCAAATAAAATACTGAGTACCTCCTAGGTGCAATGCCCTGTACTAGGAATGGTTGGCTATACAAAGAAATATCCAATAACTCCCTTCTCAGAAAAAATTTGAACTTTTTTTTTCTTTTTTTAGACAGGATCTCACTCTGTTGCCTAGGCTAAAGTACAGTGGCATCATTGTAGCTCACAACCTCAAACTCCTGAGTTCAAATAATCTTCCTTCCTCAGCCTCCTGAATAGCTGGGACTACAGGTGTGTACCACCATGCCCAGCTAATTTTTCTTTTCTTTCTTGTTTTGGGGGGAGGGGTGCATAGACATGAGATCCTACCATGTTTCCCAGGCTGGTCTTCAACTCCCAGCCTCAAGCAAGTGATCTTCCTGCCTCTGCCTCCCAAAGTGCTAGAATTACAGGTATAAGCTGCCATACCCACGCTGTTTCTTAACTTAAAGGAACGTAAGTAAGAGTCACTAGTGCTTTTTGTTTGTTTATTTCTTTTGCTTTTTATCTAGAGCAAGGCACACAGACATTCTCAGTAAACACTTGCTAGTTAAAGACCACTGCACGTCTTTTAACCCACGTGTGCTCCGAGTTGGAAGACGTACCACCTATATGCCCCTACAAGTTCATATTGGGAGAACAGCTAGTCTGATCTTAGAAGGAGCAGTGTTGACTTCTCTCCTGGAGTCAGTGCCTGGAACCCGAGGAAGATTGCCAGTTGCAAGGAGAGAGTACAGTTTAATAAATACTATATGATGGGTCTACGGTATACAGGGCATAGGGAGTGCTAGACACTGGAGATACAAGGACAGGCAAAGAGACAAAGTAAATAAAATGTGGTCAAAATCATCTCCAACAAAATGAACATTGTAGAACCAGCCAGCTAAATCCATAGAATTATGGAACATCTGAGCTAGATAAGCCCTTAGAACTGTCTGTCCAATATGTTATTTTACAGATCGGGGAATGGAAAGCTAAAGAACTAAAGGTATCAGCGACATACAGTTTACATTTCTTTCTGGCTGTGTTTACAGTGGGCAAGTGCACCTTAACTTCAGTGGGTTGAAAAGACAGATGCTGTTTCCTCTAAAAATATTTTGGCTGCTGGTGACTGACTCTTAGAGCAAGAGAAGCGCTTTCTAACGTTGCTGTGAGGTTCTGTCTGTGGCGTGTGGGTTTCCTGAGTTGCCGAGGTTTTCACAATCTCCTGCTTTATTGTTTTCTAGCTCACGTTCCTTTAATGCCACCGTCAGAGAGATTCTCTTTACTGTTCCTCTGCCCAGCTCCTTCAGAAGTCTCTGTACACTGACAATAAATAGTAGGTTTGAAAACAGATGAAAGGTTTTTAAATTAGGCCTTTTTCCCTCAAGGGATGATATGGGGTTTAATAGCTTCAGTTATGTTGAATTTTACTTGTATGTGGTGATGACATCCTTAAAATGTGAGGTTTATTTTCTGTATTTTATTTATTTATTTATTTTGTTTATTTATTTTATAAGTAGCCACATAAGCAAATACTGAGTGTCTTATTACTCTTGTAACTGCTAGACATGGCAACTAAAATGCAAATGGTTTTGTACCAAATGCTGCTTGGGCGTGATTGCCTTTGGGGAAGCTTGGAGTCTACCCAGCACGCAGGCAGGGTTGTCTAGATGTCCGTGCCATACTGAAATACTGGTTGATCGGTCATTTCAGTCAAATAGCCGAAGAAACCAGAGGGAAGAAAGAATCCCTAAATTTTGTTTTGCAAAATGAATTGAGTTTTAGATGTTTTCACTGCTTGATTCAGGGAAAACACTTATTCTGTTATTCTCTATGCAGAAAGAGCTGAGGCAAAAATGGATGGCTTTGAAGACATATCCAAGTTTGAATCTGAGTTTTACCTATGTTGATGTGTAACCTTGAGAAAGTTATTTCTCTGGACCACCAGGGTTTTCACTTGTAACAATATTCCATATTGTTTTCAAGGTTATATTTTAATAATCAATATAAAGTACCTAGCACAATACCTGAAACAAAAAGATGCTAATTTCCTTCCTCCTAAGAAAGAGTGATCCTGAGATGGAAAAATAGGAGCCATTTCCTGCCACTGAGCTGGTCATGTTATCCTGGCTCACGCGCCATTGCCTTCGCTGGCCAGTGCTTCAGTGTTATGTACTTGGCTTCTTTCAGCCTGCAAGAAAAGGCCATAGCAAAGTGGACTGTAGAATGATAGTAAGTACGATAAGGATCTTATCCATCTACATCTCTCAGTGCCCCTGCTATAAAACCCTTTCTGAGAACCGTCTTAAGAGTTAAGTGCCAAGTGTTAGCTCACATCAAATTGCAGGTAATTTAGTCTTGAGAGTTTTGGAACTGACCACTTTTCCTTCCACTGTGGCTGTGTAGTGGCTCACCAGGGCATGTGCATCAGCCTCCATGGCTCACTGCTACACTGCTCTTTTCCCTGACCTTAGTAGTCTTACTGTTTCCTGGTATGTCCCCTCACTATATTGCAGAGTGTTAGGAGGGGGGTTTCAGTGATGTTGCGTGGCATTATACATCGAACTCAAGAGTTCCCATATCCTGCTCGCCAGTCTCTCCAACCCCTGATGAGCTCCCAGGAGACAGAGTGAAACAAGGGTACCACCTTCTTACCCACAAGAGCACCAGTGTCCGAGTCTACAAGATGATTCTGGAAACATGGGTACCACTTCCTTACCCACGAGAACACCAGAACCCCAGTCTACAGGTGGATTCTGAGAATAAGGGTACCACCTCCTCACCCACGAGAGCACCACTGCCCCAGTCTACAGGTAGATTCTGGAAACAAGGGTACCACCTCCTTACCCACGAGAGCACCAGTGCCCCAGTGCACAGGTGGATTCTGGAAACAAGTGTACCACCTCCTTCCCCACGAGAACACCAGTGCCCCAATCTACAGGTAGATTCTGGAAACAGTGGTACCACCTTCTTACCCACGAGAGCACCAGTGTCCCAGTCTACAAATAGATTCTAGAAACATGGGTACCACCTCCTTACCCATAAGAACACCAGAGCCCCAGTCTACAGGTGGATTCTAGGAACAAGGGTACCACCTCCTTACCCACAAGAGCACCAGTGCCCCAGTGCACAGGTGGATTCTGGAAACAAGTGTACCACCTCCTTCCCCACGAGAGCAACAGAGCACCAGTGTAAAGGTGGATTCTGGAAACAAGGGTACCACTTCCTTATCCACGAGAGCAACAGAGCACCAGTGTAAAGGTGGATTCTGGAAACAAGGGCACCAAGTCCTTACAGACAAGGGCACCAGAGCCCCAGTGTACAGGTGGATTCTGGAAACAAGGGTACCACCTTCTTACTCACAAGAGCACCAGAGCCCCAGTGTACAGGTGGATTCTGGAAACATGGGTACCACCTCCTTACCCACAAGGGCACCAGAGCCCCAGTGTACAGGTGGATTCTGGAAACATGGGTACCACGCTTACCCACAAGGGCACCAGAGCCCCAGTCTACAAGTGCGTTGTGATTCTGGACTCAATGGAGGAGTTTGGAAAGGAGAAGAGGCTGTATTGGCTCTAGTACATCTACCTCCTTGTGAACCACATTTTCAGATCCCTTTACTGGCTTGCATGGGTCATGACCTTTGAAGCAGAGTATAGAAGATGTAAACAGAGTTTGGCTTGAGAAAAACGTCAGTGACTTACTACCCCTTGTGTTCATTATTTTTATTAATATAGAAGTATACAGATAGTATTATACATTTTCTTTTGTAAGCCTCTTTAAATTTTTTGTGAATGAACCAGACATAATATAAATACCTACATGCAGATTAAAGGTAGCATGTTTGTGATCTATGCATCCATGCTGGGTGATTATGCCCAAAATGTGCACACATGTACAAAGGGCATTCAGTGACTGAGGCTGGCTGTGGTTGGGTTGGTCCCTGGTCGAGTCACAGTTAGGTTTCTCTACTCAAACAACACAAATCAATACTGACTAATTTGTATTTAACAGGCAGTACACGCCCTAACTGTAGATATTATCCTTTAGGAAATCATGTTTGCCGGGCTGTGTCCCCTACCAAACATTTAGCTCCTAAAGAGCAGAGGCCAGGTCTTATGTTCTTAATACTTGTCATACTCAGCCCACAAATGATACACAATAAATCACAAGGGATGACTGGATAAGTGAGAGTTTTTTAATGGAGACATTATTCAGAATGAAATGTAGACTATCATAATATTTTATAAGAAATGGCATTTTGAACAAGTTATTACTTGCACATACTTTCAGAAACACAAACTGTTCCCCTAACCAAATGCTACTGAGTAAGATCCTGCTTTAATGGATAGATAAACATGATTTCTCATTAGCATACACATTACTGAAGCCCAGTTACTTTTTTTTAAATAAACACACTTTTTAAATGTTTTTATGCAGCGTAGTCTCTTAAAAAAAAGCTTACCATCTGATTTACATCATTCACTTTCTTAGCAGGCCCTGTGCTATTGACAATGTAAAGTTCCAGCTGGGATGTTTCATGATTATTACTAATTGTTAATGAATATTGAAATCAGATGGTTTCTACTGAATTTATATGTACCTGAAAGCTTTTTTTGTTTTTAGTATCCTTATTGTGCTCACTCCAGACTGTATATTCAGAAGTCCACAGTGTATGCCTGACTATATAAAAGATTGTAATGTTCACACACTGTAATAAATAATGAGTGTCAGCGAACTTATTATGGTAAATCCTTAGGTAATTACTTTCTGCCTTAGTTGGGGGACTTATGGTAGCAAAAGCTAAAATTATTCCATCTCCAGACAAACCCTGAGGTGGCTGTTTGAGTTAAATATAATTCATTTGCAGCATGTTTATTATAGTTAAATTTAACTAATTTAGGGCCTGTTGCTGGCCAACAGCTGAGGAGGAGGAAGTTTCAGTGTCCACGAGATCCTCAGAAAGAAAAACGAGGCTCCACGGCCGAGCTGTCAGAACATGACGTAAGAGCAACTCCCACTCTGTCTCCTTTCTTCCTGTCCCCAGAGCTGGATGGGTCTGCTGCTGAAGGGGGTTGGCTAACAAGCTGTTCAGGCACTGGGTTAATGTGGTGCAGCTGGGGGATCGCAGTGTTCAGCTGGGGTTCTGTGCAGGTCTCTTCCTTCTTTCTGTTGGAACTTCCTGAAGTCCCAGAAAGAACCATTATAGCCAAGGTCATTTTGACATGAATGGATTTCTTAGCAGATGGTGATGTTCTCTCCTCCCATGTCCACCCCCCACCCCAACATCATAGTTCCAATTTGAGTGTTAGCTCTTCCCAGGCCTTCCAGCCTAGAAGAGTGTTTGCTCTGGAAAAAATATATAAAGGGCTTCTTCAAAGAACCAAGCACATGTTTACAGGGGATGGTTTAACATTTTAAAGATGTTTCCACTGAACACCTTTATTAGATTTTGCCTCATGATAGTTTTTTTTGGCTTACTCTACCAAAGACATTACCAGGACACCCATAGGGGGAAGTTACAACATTGAGACGTGATGACTTCTGAGCCATCAGCTTGTGTCCAAGAACAAAAACCAGGCACCTCTGTAGATAGACTATTCCCTTGAAGACAGGAGCTGTGCCAGGAGAGGAAACAAAATTCTGATTATCGTGAGGAACGTGGATTTGAGGAAAGCTTTGTCCTACTTTTCCACAAAAAAAGTCACGTTTCTGCTCTGGAAATAAGTGCACTATTTTAATTGCTTGAGGGAAGGTAGCAGCTAGAAAAAGTCCAGAGAAGGATGGGTAAATGAACACAGGAGTCAGTAGGGAGCTATTGTGAATGTGGAGTTAGAAAACAGCAAAGGCCCTTCAGCAGAAGATGTAAGTAAAAAGAAGATAGCACTGAAGCCTGTGGACTCTAACGCAGGTTCGATGGGGTTTCCTTCACCAAATCCAGAGTCCAGAGCTAGCAGGGTAGGCACACCAACCTATGCTCAGCCGCCACCCTGACACTCCATCTAGGACAGCTTGCCCCAGCTTCTCTTACCCATTCCTAGGGTGACCCAACTGTACACACGGCAGAGTTTTCTGACTCTTAGGCTAGTGGTCTTCCCATTGCACCATAGTTTCTTCCCTTGTCCAGACTCTTCCAAAACTCTCCTTTTCAATTTTGCCTTCACAAGTTTTGGCCATAGAAAAGGTTTGTGACTTTAATGGGCAAGCTGTGATATAAAAAGTAAACTGTATGAATTATATAACTTCAGGAGCAGGTTAACTTTTCCAAAATTCTTGTCTCAAATTTAGTTGAAGCTATCAAAAATCAGGTAAAAATAATAAAGTTTTCTATACTTCCCTCCTCCCCTTGCAAGCCCCCTTAAAAATAGCATCTAAAGTTTCATTGTAGCTGAGTCACTAGTTGGTGTGATCCTGGGCTCAGCTGCAATAGGACCTGTCAGAATGAGGCCACAGTGATTCATGATGAAGCTAAGTTCAGTTGCCACTGACAACATGTGTTCCTCTCTGTTCTTTCCCTGGAGTTTGGAGACGCCACATTTTGCCTTTGGAGTGGGAGCACCTTTGTACAGTGAGAGTAATGGGATGAGATGGACCACTGCAATTAATGCGCCCTCTGGGCTGTCCTGCTGTGACACAGAATTCCTAGCCATTTGTTAGGGGAAGGTATGAGTAATTAACATAACCAAAGACCCGCGGAGCCTGTATCTGTGAAGGAATTTATCTCCTCTCCCTTTTCAGCTTAGTCATGTCAGTTTACCAATCAAGGGCCCCTGCGCCTGGGCCCGAACTGTGCTTCCTGTTAAAGAGAGGCGAGTGATTGAGAAGATGTGGTCTTTACTCCAAAGGAACGCGGGGGACACAGACCCATTAAAGAAGCGCCCTTTACTTTCCATGTTGATTATAATCATGTGTGTGTCAGTTTCCAAACCAGTCTGCGCCTTGAGGGCAGAAGCCACTTCTGGTTTTGCAGGTGCCTGCTCCTGTTTCTGTGGAGCTGAAGTGAACGGGCACTGTCTCCAGCACCTGCTTCGTGGCCTCTACTGTCAGAAGGACTCCATCAAAACAGCATTCCTTTAGCCCCTTCCTAGGGCACCGTATAATGAAGTCATAAATTTTGGCCCATCCTGGTGAAAGTGTCCAGGAAATTGAGAAGAGATCCAAGGATGAGATTACAATGGTTTTATTTTTAAAATGGGACTTGGGCAGTAAAAAACTTCTGTGCTCCCTGGCATTTGTGTAGAATTCAGCTAAACTTATGTAGTTGAACTCATGCCAGCTCTGTGGAAGTGAGGGACACATATAAGAAACAAGAAGACTTTCCAAGAAATGAGGCTTCTTCGCTGCCATGCCGACGATGCTTGTTTCTGATAAACTCAAAACTTATAGGAAATGTAAAGCAGAGCTTCCCAAATAGGGTGATGTCTTACTGCACAGATGTGCACATGCAGGAGTGCCAACAAAGGATCTCCAGAACATCGGGTGGGCTGCTGATATGAATATACATACAGACATGCAGATACATAATATAAATAATGTGTCCTGCATAGCTCAGGATACTAGAAGGGCATACAAAAAGATGTTAACTGTGCTTATCTCTGGATGGTAGGATTACAGTATCCTTTAATCATTTTATTTATTTTTTGGCTTTGAAATCACCTATATGAATTAATTATTCAGTCTTTCTACCCGACCAAATAAATTAACAAAATGTTAAAGTAAGACGGATCAAAGTTTGATGATCCAGCCAAAGGTTTATGTTATCTTTAAACACTGCCTTAGCAACCATTTGTGCCGAGGATACGTCCTTTTATGAGGTTAAAAATGACTATTTTCAGTCAGTGCCGTCTCATTCCAAAAAAAAAGAAAGAAAAAGAAACAGGAAAGCAGGTGTCACAAGTTGAAGATATTATTGGATCTTGATTGATTTACAACCTTTGGAGGTTTTGTTATTTATTTGCCTCTAAACCTAATATTGGTAACAACCCAAGCAGCCAACTCTCTTCATTTGTAAATATTCTCTGAAGTTACCTTCCTGTTAAGGAGGTACCTAATATAAATATTAAGAGAAAGACTTCATGGTCAGATGTTAATTTACACTGTAAAGAATATGGTGATGGGATCCTGGGGCGGGGCGTGGGGGTGGGTGGGTAATGAGCATGTTGAAGCTATGGACCAGGAGTTGGAAATTCATGTTTCTCAGCAACTGTAGATAAGGGGTGATGATTTTATATTTGTATTTTCAAGCATCTTTTTTTTTTTTAATTAAATCATAGCTGTGTTCATTGATATGATCATGGGGCATCATACACTAGCTTCATATACCGTTTGACACATTTTCATCACACTGGTCAACACAGCCTTCGTGGCATTCTCCCAGTTATTATGTCAAGACATCTACATTCCACATCAAGCATCTTATGTTTGCAAAATGTTATGGTCACTTGAATATTTTTTTCATAATTCTGTAAATGCCTATTTCTTTTATTTGTTTTTTTTTTTGCCTATTCTCAGATTCCTAAAGAGATGACTGGGGGTATGATATTTGCCTTCTTTGCACCTACGAATGCCTGTAACCTACATGAGATCGATATCATTTAGTTTTTCTGGGAGAAGTCCTATTTTTGTATCTTGCAAACATTGTAAAATACTTCCATATTTGGAACTGTGGCATTGTGTACTCAGATTGATTTTTTTTTTTAAGAAGTCATCTGTTCTGGCTCCTTCATTATACAAATAAGAAAACTGAAACCCACACAGGTTAAGGAAAATGCCCAAAGTCACAAAAAGTGGTCCCTAGCAGGGCTGAGTCCAGAGCTCAGTTCCCTTTTTATTGTCTCTAATACTCTGCTCTTTCTACCTAAGATTTCCTAATTACTTGTAGGGAACTGAAAGAAAATGTTTTCTACTCTGCATTTTTTAAGGGGAAAAAAAGTAAAAAATATAGTGCCCACCACAACAAAGGTGGTCAATAAATATTTGGTGAAGAAGATATTTAATGACTTACACTTCTTTACCTCTTGAGTCAATAAAATAATACATCCCATTCATAGATAGATAGATAGAAAGACATTGGATAATATGTATTAATGGCTGCCGAATAGCATGTGTGCTGTTAGTCCACACAAGGATTTGATTATCCTGTATCCTAGTCTATGTGCATCTGTTCAAAGAAAGAAGCTCTGGAGAGGAGTGAAAGAGAATTTTAAATGACAGAGGAAATATACTCCTTTTCAATGGAGATCTACCAGAATTGAGACGAGAGAGCTATACACATCTAGTATACACATGTGTTTTGATATCACTGACTCTTGGCTTAGTAATAAAATATTTATTTACCATTGCACATTACCCAATATAGTGTTATAATAGTCCTGTTAAATTAGGATAAGTCATACTATATAGAGAGTATGTCTTTGATTTAGATTAGTGTTTCCAAGTTTCTCATATTTCATTTCAAAAGAGTGACTTAGAAAACATTAAGTTTCATATACGTGCCTGGAAGGTCTGATCTTTACTAAAATTGAGTAAAAATTTTAGAGATAAATAAAATAAACCTCAACTAATTCATAAATAACCTACAGAAGGTACATTAGTTTCATCATGTTTTCCATTGGTCAACATTTCCAGTAAGAAGTTAAATTCCCAATTCCTTTTTTTTTTTTTTTGAGACAGAGTCACGTGGTGGTGTCATCCTATCTGCCTGCAACCTCAAACTCTTGGGATCAAGAGATCCTCTTGCTTCAGCCTAGGACTGCAGGCACACACGATGACAGCTGACTAACTTTTCTATTTTGAGTAGAAATGGGGTCTTACTCTTTCTCAGACTGGTCTTGAGCTCCTGAGCTCAAGCCATCTTCCACCTCAGCCTCCCAGAGTGCTAGGATTACAGGAGCCACTGTGCCTGACCAAGTTTCATTTTCTTTTGCATATCACAAAATGTGTTTTTCTAATCCCCTTCCCAAATATTAATCAACATCTTGGTCATAATTGTGGTATGTGCTGAATTAAACCTATGGTAAAAATCATTCTTTTTCCCCCACCTAAAGGAAATTTTACTTTTTTATTGAATGAAAGAGGCACTTAAAGTATAGATTAAAATAAAGATAACTACTATTACACTTGATCTTAGCCAAAAGGCCGAGAAGCGATTAAGATAACTGCTATTAAATTTGGTTAGGTTCGTATAGAAAATAAAATAACAACCTGACTCAAGTTTGAGACAGATTTAATTTTGTACAATCCATGTAAGTGTAAGTATGCAAGAAGCTTTTTTAAATGGCATTTAAAGATGTTGGCTTCAGTTACAAAGGAAATACACTTAAGCATGAAATGAAGGATTTCTGTACATGTCTTCTATTGGTAATTTTGTTTAATTGAGTCTTCTCTTTCTCTCTGGTATTCTCAGATTAGGCCTTAACCTTCAATTGGAGTTTATATGCATTAAAAATAAACAATACACATATTAGACTGGATACATATTCAAAAATTTGGATTTGTACAATCTTCCATTTTCAAATGCTGAGGCTAACAATGTATTTCATGACAGGTGCCTATGGTATCCTAGTTTGGGATCTGCTTTAGTTTGCAATAATATCCTAGTAAAACTATTACATAGAGCACAGCTAACCATAAGGACATTTACAGTGTCACATAAAGGTAATGTGTGTGGCACATGTCTCGTAATAATATATTAAATGATTCCAGATGGGATTTCATATTTAAAAAAAAGCTCAAAGCTATTAAAAGAATTCTGTATTTCAAAGAAATAGAAAAGAGTCATACTTCTGAGTGTGAAGGTTTTGTTTTCTTTAATTATCTATTGAACTCCCAAACTTACTAATGCTTAATCTGCGCTTCTGTCTACATTGGTGAGAGAAAATCTCCGGTGTCAGTCTGAAGCGCATGCCCCGTCTTGTGACTACACGATCCCCCACTCCCTCTGGTATCGTCCCGTGGTATTCACTGCTTTCTGCAGTCAATAGAGACAGACTTGGGCCAACTTACATGTTGTCTCAATATTTACCTAGTACAAAGAAAATTCCATTTGAGAAAACCACAGAGTAGAGTCATTCCTGGAACAACCAAGAGATGGTTATTACTGTCAGAAAGAATTTTTTTTTTAAAATCTATCTAATTCAGAGGCATATGTATGTTTAAACTGCCCACACATTTGAGATTGCATGAAATGTTATTTTTTAATTGAAGACTCTTTAAAGATTTTAAATCTTAAATAAACCAAAGATGATTAATTTTTATATAACCAAAGATGATTAACTTTTCTAGAAATTTGTGAATCAGAACAAATTACTCATCAAATCATGTTTCTTACTTTCTTTTTTATATGGGTGTGGTATTCATGCTAAAAATTAAAACAACCATAATTTAAAAGGACTGGTCTGTAAGGAAACTATAAAGTAGACAAGGTTTGTGTTCAGCTTTCTTTCATCTCTTCACAGCTCCCTTTCAGCAAGTTCATTCTTTCCACCTTCCTTTCCTGCAAGGTACAAATGCCCCTGCCTCTGCCTGGCTCCTTGACACCGTAATATCTGTTACAAACTTGGCAATGAGCCAACACAATCAAATTCTGTTAACCAAACTTCTTTGACAGTAGAGCAGTTAGGTGCTTCATGCCAGACACTAACAGTCAGAGCCATAGACCAAGACACCTGTGTGGGAGCCAGTCCTGCGAGTGCCAGGTTAATCCCTGTTAGTGACAGTGACTAAATAATGTTCCTTTGGGAAATTTACCTGGCTTTAGGAAGACAGAGAGGAATGGGTACCAGACCTGCCCAAGCCAAGCAAGGCCTGGAATCATTGTCCTCCCCCTGAGAGTTCGTATGAGACAGTATGTGTTCATTTCTCATGCTCCTAGTTTTGTCTTGCAATTACTTGAAATGTTTGCCCACTTGATTGTAAAACTCCCAAGGGCGAATTCTGTCTTCTGCCCAGCACAAAGGAGGCATTCAGTCAGTGGCGTGAGTGGACGAATGAGCGAATCAGTCTGTCAGGCAATCGGTTAATCCAGGTGGCAACGAGAACTGTGTGAATTCAAATGGTGACTGAAAACTGCAAGAAATGGATGGATGTGGAAAACAAGGCACTAAAACTAGGAGAAAAGTAGGAAGAGACCAAGGATTCAAAGCCTTTTATATTGAGCTGAGCAAAAGGGAGAACCCAGGAGGCAGTGGTAGAAATGGAGAACCCCACAGGAGAAATCTCAGGAGAGAAGTTGATGGACAAGGTTTGCCGGAATCTTTTTTCCCCAAGAAGCAGCCTCTGAAATGTGCAGGTTTCTACCCTCTCGTGTTACTTTCCTTTACCACACCCCACCTGACTTCCTGGAGGTCTGATTTTAGATAAATCACTTTGTAGCAGAAAAAAAAAATGATTTTATAGACCTAGTAGATAGATGTACATTTTGAAGGATATTTCTATCAGTTCTGGAAGGTCACCATCCTTTGTAGATGTGGGAGGAAAGGAGGATGGGAGTTAGGGGAATCTGAGCCTGATGCCTTGAGGAGACACTTTCCCCTCTGGAAGAGGGTGACCTGCCGACCAGGATCAGCCCAGAGGTCTTGGCATCTTTCAGAGGCACTAAGTTCCCATCAGGGAAGACACAATTTTGTGATCCGTGTCTTCAGTTCTGCGCCCTAAGCCACTCCTGCAGGTAGCCTCTTAATTTCTAAATAAACACCAGCTGAGAGAAGAGATTCGCCTCATTCACATACAGCCACCTTCCACAACATCCTTCATCAACTGCTTGGGCACAGTTCATGCCGTCTCATTCCCACATCCTTCAGATGTGCCACGGAAGGTCTGACTTCGCCGAGTGGTGTTGAAGCTGGGAGGGAAGGACCCTGCTATATGCTCTTTAAAGTGTTTGCGTTACCAAGAGAATGTGGCAGGTAATTCATTGTCTACTTTCAGCCCCTCTTTCTCCAAAGTTTTGGAATGAACTCTCTACGTTTCCCAAGGAATTTCCTGGCAGTTCTACCAGGTGACGGAATGCAGTGATGCCTGCCATGTGCTTCCTGGCGTTTTTGCCCACGGCCTGTCTGAGAACCCAGTGAATTAGGTAGCAGTCTTGCCTCGATCTGGAAATGGTGGCGCCTCTTGGATCAGAAGGAATGTCTGAAACACATCGATTTGTGGTCAGAATAGTAAGCTAAGCTCTAGGAACATCCTGCCAAAGACCTGTCCTTAGGAAATAGTCTCACACAGGTTGTTTTTTTTTTTTCCTTTTCGCTGGTGAAGACATGACATGCTGAAGGCCAGAAAACAGAAGTGACCCAGCAAGCCTCTTCCTTCCTAACGTTTCCTTCAGGCTATGCTTTTTAGGGGTGATATCCTCTGTATCCTGAGAGGCCATATCTGTGCAAGACGTTATAACTAGGTCCTCAAAATGAATGATACCAGCCTCTGGAAAGTAATCTAACCAAAATGTACCCTGGGGTCACCAGCCTCCTCTCACCCTTTCTTTTAAAATCTAAACAAAAACATTAAGCCCTGCTTCCTAGCCCTGCCCAGTTGGATGTTCTTGTGTACTGCCTGGGGCTGTTTATATGCCCCTGTTTCCTCTAGCCCTACAGTCCACACTCGCTGGTAGCTGACCTCTCCTTGTCACTCATCACTTCACACACACACACCCCACCCTTTTTCCTGTGATACCTATTAGGAGTGGCCAACCTTTTTCCTTCTCTGAGGGCGGGCAGCTGGTTGAATAATCCTCTCAGCCTAAACAGTGCAAGTGCTTTCAAAAAATTGAAAATAATAGAGAGGTAACTAAAATTGAGTTTCTGCATCACAGCTGTGACAACTTATCAGGGAGACATCCCCATGAAGAATCCCTTACTAGAACACCCTGACCCTGTTGCTAGGTTAACACCAAGAAACAGCTCTCTCTGTAGAGGAAAGGTTCCTGCCTGGTCTCCCCTAAAGTGCTATTTCTTTGGCCTGACTCAGAGGAAACTCCTCACATCAGTTTACTTCATAACAGTCCCTGAAGTGAGATCCTTTTCCTTAATTACATAGAGTAGTTTAGCTTCCTCTGTTTCAACTTCCTTATTCCTGAAGTCCTTACTTTTCAGAATAAAAAATTTCATTGAAGTGTTCTCCTAAACTCTAAAGAGTTTTTCATTCTGTAAAGCTAAATTTCATCCTCCAACCCAGTATGGAAGCAGCTGCAGCCAGGTATATGCTAATAGCACTTTTTCCTTCCTGCTACATAATGAGATAGATAGATAGATAGATAGATAGATAGATAGATAGATAGATAGATAGATTTTTTTTTTTTTTAATGAGAATTTGATTTCAACAGGCTGTCGCTTTGATGCTGTTGTGGTGTTGGTGAAGGTATTAGAGGCCCAGAGTACTTGTGGGTGCTTGGACATTGTGTGGGCAAAGTTTGATTTTTAGTCTGTGGCTTTAGGTAAGCCCCCAAGGCACATAACCAGGAAAGCAAGACTGTAAGTGGTGGTCATAGTAGTCATGGGTTGGCCACAACCACCTACTCACTCACCTAGCAGGGTGTCACCTGCCATTGTTTGTGCACAGGGCTAAATAGGAAAGGATTTTTTTCCCTCTAGAAACAATATAAACAAACACAGAGAAAGTGCTAAATGAGAATTATGGTAAACTAGAATAAAAAAAGAAAATTAGTCCTCCCTCTGTTTTTCATACAGCCCCCTCTGCCCTGATATAATCAGCACATGAGGTTTGTAAAATGGCTTATTGTTATATTTTTATTTTGCTACCTCCCAGCAATTCCCATAGTCCTGCTACCTACTCCCTAACATGTGGCCAACGTTATCAGTGTATCAGTGTATTTCCTTATGTCTTATTTCCATGCATGTCCTTTTTCTTTTGGAAAGTTGTATTTTTTTTTTTTTTTGCTTCTACAAAGTTATAATGTTATAATAACTCAAAATAATTCGTAAAAAAAAAATTCCTTGTTTCAATAGAAAAATGAGCAGCAGTTCAATAAAAAATGATTCACTGAACAGCTTATCTACATTTATAGCCAGAAAACAAATTTTAAAAGTTCATGCTCACCAGCTATCAAAGAAATGTAATTTAAAATAATGATATCATTTTTCAAATACAGTTAAAAAATATAAAAATAATAATATCTACTTCTGATGAGGAAGTAGTGCCATGATAGCTCTCCTACAAGGCTGGGTCGAGTGTAAATCTTTAGGAGTATATCTTGGCAATAGAAAGCTTGGAAGTGCCCATATCCATGATCCAGTAATTCTGCTTTTCAGAATCTGTGCTGAGGGATTTATCTGACAAAGATTCAAAAACATCTGCATGATTATTTAGTAGTGTGAAAATTTAGAAACAACCTAAACATTGGGAAATATATACGTTATGTTTTATTCATCAAAACAATGAACTATTTTGCAGATATTTAAAATTCTTTAAAGAATAGTAGCATGCCTTGAAAAAAATGTTTCACAATAGAACGGTAGGCTTACAGGGTAAAGAGCAGAATATGTGTTCTGCTCTTTTTATAAATATTTATGTTGTATTCATAAGGGACAGTGGGATACAAAGGCACTTTCACAACGGTTATCCCTGGCTACAGGTGATTTTTACTTTTTTTGTGCTTCCCCATAGTTCTCAAGTGATTTTCAAACAATATTTCATTTGTGTCCAGGAGGAAGATATTACTTAAAAAAGGAGAAAGAGGAAAACTATGCTCCCTTGCAGCCCGTTATGAGGCATCTTCACAATGCAAGATGGGAAAATCCCCAGTATACACAGGCCCTTTCTTCCCCTTCTGACAGTGGTTGATCCATCTGCTAACAAACTGCTGACTGTTTTCTCAAGAGAGCAAAGAAATAAGCCAGGCTCTAAGCAGGGGCCTTCATTAAAGTCTCCTCAGCTTCCTTCCAGCTGTTGTTTCCTCCCTGCCCCTCCCTCCTCTGGCTCCCTCCTCCTTTGGTGCTTTTTCCTGAAGCTGGTGGCTACATTTGTTCAGTGGTTGAAGTCATTTTTTTATAAATAATTTGTAAAGTCATTTAGAGCTTTCTAACAACAACCTACAATTTGCTCTAATAACTACTGTATATACTCGAGTATAAGCCGAGTTTTTTCGGCACAAAATTTGTGCCGAGTTCGGGTTTTTCGGCACAAATTTTGTGCCCAAAAAACTCAGCTTATACTCGAGTATATACGGTAATGCAGGGAAGAGATGGGCTTCAGACTGCATGGTGACAGACCATCATCCAGTTTTACTCTGTCCTGGTCAGCATGTGGTTTTGGTTCTACTAAAAGGACACTTTCAATACTACTTTGATTTATGCAGCATTTCCTTTCAGTAAACTTTTAATATATTCCATCACCTGGATGGAATATTACCTAATCATTAAGAATTACAACTAGGTTGCAACATCAAAAGGTGTTATAGAAGAAAAACAGGAAACAATAGCTCTGATTACAACAATGTAAAAATATATTCATATTGAAAGGAAAGTAGAGGAAGCATGGAAAAATGAAAATTTAATAGCAGATGAAAAAAACGTGTAATTCTATAAGTATTGAGCATTCGCCATAAGCCAAACACTGTGCTTGATCTGTGTACTTTTTTAAATGTAGTGTTCTAATACGTTCAATTGCCCAAAAGTGTAAGGTGGAATGATGGAATTCATTTTCAAAGATGTTACTGTGGGCAGCTTGACTTTATTCAAAGGGACCACTTAGTATAAATGCTTTTTCAATGTGTTCCATCCTCAGTGGAGCAGATGAGGCTTTTCCCCTAGGCCTTGCATGTTCTTCTTTGATCCATGAACTCAACAGACTCTGACCCTGCTGTGTGCCAGGTTCTGTTCAGTTGTGGGTGATTACACAAGGATGAGGATGACACATTATCCTCGTGGAGTTTCCAGGGAATTGGGAAAGACATTGATAACACCATAAGTGAACAAGTTTATTTCCAGTGTGCTTTTAAATAGGAAGAAAGGTAAAGAAGAATACAGGGGATGGAGAGTGAAGTGAAAAGCAGTAGCTTACTTTAAGAATTAGGGAAGACTCCTCTGAGAACAGGAATGTGAATTTCAGGGAGGTAATAGGAATAGTATGTGCTAAGGCCCTGGGGCAGAATTGCACTTGGCATGTTTGTGGGAGGAACTGTGTTGAGAGAAGCGGGTAGGGGCAGGAAAGTGTAAGGCTGTTCTAAATATGGTAGCAAGTTTTAGGGGGCATTACAGATTTTCGCATTTAGCATATGATGTGACTTCTTGAGAGAATGGACTGTCAGAGGAGAGGAGAAACAGAGGGCTGCTAGACTTTCAACAGTCTGGATGGAGGGTGAAGGTGGCTTCGACTGGGAGCGTGGGCACAGGGATGGAAGGAGTCAGGATCTGCTCTGAGGGCAGAGCACATAGAACACACTGTGAGGGAAAGGAGACAAGGACAGGTCCTGGGTTCAGGTGACAACGTGAATGGTGATGTCATCTTCTGGGAGGAAGAAAGAACACGTTTTATTATTTCTTGGTGAGAAGTTGCATCTCTAACCCTGGTGTGCCAGGTCAGCCTGGAAGCTGCTAATTCCCAGAATTCCTTGGCTGTGTCTTCAGGGCAAGAAAAGAATGTCTTGGGATACTGGACAGACCACCAGTGTAGGATCTGGAAAACTTGAGTCTTGTCCACCTGTGCTACAAAATAGCAGTTTGATGGAGAGAGCATCATTTCACCTCCCGTAATGCAGTTTCCCATATGTCTGCCTAGCCTCCTAAAGCTTGGTGAACAATCTAGTTGAATTCAGATAGATAATGGTGTTACCATTGTGCAATGAGCATTGTCTTTAGAATCACGACCCAGGTCCTCAAATGACTGTCCTTGATGTCCTGGCTCTATTAATAAAGACCACCAGTCTCATCCCCCTACCCCCTGCTGGCAGCTCACCCATCACCCCCTGAGCCCTGTGCACAAGTACACAAAACTACAGCTGAGAAAGAGTCCTTCAAGAGGGAAACCAAGGGATGTCCTTACGAATCTCCAGGGACCCAGAAAATTAAACCTGCCTGTCATTCTCGGAGGATTCTTGCCAACTGACGTGATTTCGTTTCTTTTCATTATCACTGCCCTCTATATTTGCAAATGCTATGCTTTGTTTCCAGGGGACTTTTCCATCACCCTTACCCTAGATTAAGTCAACAAAGTGAATTCAAGCTCTGCTTAGTACTTCTAGGAAACTCCTTCCTTTCTCCTTCTTAAATACCATCTTGAAAAGTCCCAGTGCCTGTCATCTAAGGGAGCATCTGATTCACTGAATGGAGAGGTGGAGTAGACTTTGAAAGGAGAATTTGAGGATCTAATCTAACTAAGCCAACAGCTGATTCTTTTGCTAACAGAAGTCTAATTCCATTATATCTGCAAAAGGACTATGTTAAGACAGGTTCCTGTGAGTCCCTGTTCTCTGTTTAAACTTCTGAAGTTGTTCAAATTGCTGGCTTACTAGCAAGAAAAAAAGGTGTAAGACCTTACCTATAGCGATTTAAAAAAAGTAAGTGGAGCCAGAGAACAATTTTTTTTTATATAATTTCTGTTCACAAAGTAAAGAAACTCGAGATCCTTGACCCTAAACACCATGGAACCCATGAGGCACATGAGGTCCACGTGCAGGACACTGTGTGCAGGAGGCTGCGAGCAGTATCAGGAGGCTCTTCACAACCCCGGGAGGAGGCAGATCCACCAAAACACAGGCTGAAAGCCAATGGGAAGGGGACCTGTCATTTGGGGACAAAACCAATCAGTAGTTTGTTCATTTCTGCCATTTCAGGGAAGGATTTTTCTCCCTTTTATGTATAAATGCTTTGGGGCAAGGGCTTTGTTATTGGTGAGCAAGGTGCAGGTACCAAGATCCCCCCTGGTGCTCTTCTGTGAGCCTCGCCTTCTCTTTCCTCAGACTGAAGTGTTGAGTAGATTTGAGTCTGCGATCCAATGGCTGGCTTCCGAATTACCCTGTCCAATCCTTCCAACCCATCCTGGATTGTAGCAACTGAGGTGAACAGTTAGACTTCTTTACAACACCCTGCAAGGCACTGTTGCAGTGGGCCAGCTTTAATCCAGAAGTGACTGTTCTGTTGGGTGACTGCTGTCACGAGGGACACTTCCAGGAGCCTGGCCACCTCTGCTGGACAGAGTGGGAAGAACTTGATTTGGAGAGCCGTGTAAGCCAGGCCGGGTGAACTGGCTGGCAACCTGTAGAAGATTGAAACTGGACCCACACCTTTCACCATTAACTAAGATAGACTCTCACTGGATAAAGGATTTAAACTTAAGACATGAAACTATAAAAATACTTGAAGAAAGTGCAGGGAAAACTCTTGA
>CAUYPK010081639.1:0-91359 GCA_963574355.1 Loris lydekkerianus
TAAATCCAAATGTTGGATGGTTAGGTTTAAATCTAAAATTTCTTTGCTCAGCTTCTTATTAGAGGATCTATCCAACACTGCCAAAGGAGTGTTGAAATCTCTGACTATTATGGAGCTGGAGGAAATCAAGTTGCTCATGTCTGTTAGTCTCTCTTATAAATTGAGGTGCATTCTGGTTGGGTGCATAAATATTCATTATTGAAATCTCATTATATTGAGTATTACCCTTAACAAATATGAAGTGACCATTCTTATCCTTCCTTACTTTTGTTGGTTTAAAGCCTATTGTGTCTGTAAATAGATTGCAATGCCTGTTTTTTTCTGGCTACCATTTGCCTGAAATATGGATGACCATCCTTTCACCCTGAGTCTATGTTTATCTTTTAAGGTAAGATGTGACTCTTGTATGCAACAAATATCTGGCCTTAGTTTTTGTATCCAGTCAGCTAACCTGTGCCTCTTTAGAGGACAGTTTATGCCGTTCACATTAAAGGAGATTATTGATAAGTCTGGTCAAATTTTGGGTATCGAGTTTTTTGAAAGTCCAGTGGACACTTTTAATCCTTTCGCCACTGTGGAAGTTGGAGTTTGATCAAAGTTTCGAGTGAGTTTATTTTTGTGATAGAGGATTGGGCTGGTCATTATGGATGAGAGGTCTGAGTATATCCTGAAGAGCTGGCTTGGTTATGGCAAATTTCTTCAACATATGAGTGTCATTTAAGTATTTAATTTCTCTATCATAGATGAAACTCAGTTTAGCTGGATACAGGATCTGGGGTTGAAAGTTATTTTGTTTTAGGAGATTAAAAGTCGATGACCATCCTCTTCTGGCTTGAAAAGTTTCAGCAGAGAGATCTGCAGTCATTCTAATATTCTTCCCTTTGTAGTTTAATGGATTTCTTACATCTGGCTGCTTTCAGAATTTTCTCTTTCACATTAACACTAGTGAAGTTAATTATGATATGCCTGGGGGATGTCTTATTCAGATTGAGTCGTGCTGGGGTTCTGAAACCGTCTGCTATCTGAATTTCAGAATCTCTTGGCATGTCTGGAAAAATCTCTTTCATAATTTCATGGAGAAGGGTCTCTGTGCCTTGCGAGTCCACTTCATCACTTTCAGGGATTCCAGAGCTCTCTGAGAGAATGATCCATTTTTGCTGTCCATTTCTCTTCCTCTTTTGGGAGAGAGTTTGGGAGCATTCAAAAGCTTTGTCTTCAGTGTCAGAAATACTTTCTTCTGCTTGTTTCACTCTGTTACCAAAGGATTCTACTGTATTTTTTAGATCTTTGAGGGCTGCAAATTCTTGCTTCAGTGCATCAAAATCTTTGGTGGTTTTGTCTTTAAATTCATTAAATTCTTGAGACAACTTTTGAATTTCTCCTTGAGTTTCTAATTCTGACTTTTGAGTTGCTCTTCAAATTAGTTCTTCCAAATTTTCCTCTATTCTATTAATCTTGTTTTCAATCCAAATTCTGAATTCGATTTCTGACATCTTGGCCTGCTGTTTATGAATGGGATCTTCAGTTACATTTGCCATATCTTTTCTTGGGAGGGGAGGGGTTTATCTATTCTGGTTATTCCTGTTACCAGAGTTTTTTCACTGATTCTGCCCCATGATTATTTTACACCATTTGACTTTTCCCCTGGAGCTTTTTTGAGGACCCATACAGTGATACAGCCTGAGAAACTGGGGACCTATTTGGTGTGGTGGGGCTAAGTGGTTATGTCTTGTTTTCAGCTGGTCTCTGTATGACCCTAGTGAAACAGTTACTCTGGGTTGAAGTCTCAGCTGTGGAGAAATACTAGCAATTAAGTCACCCCACCCCCCACCCCCCAGGCAACAATTGGAAAAGGGAAATCAAACCTTTCTAAAACCACACACCCAGGGCACCACTTGGATAG
Source organism: Loris lydekkerianus (assembly GCA_963574355.1). Taxonomy (NCBI): domain Eukaryota; kingdom Metazoa; phylum Chordata; class Mammalia; order Primates; family Lorisidae; genus Loris; species Loris lydekkerianus. The sequence goes on from CAUYPK010081639.1 coordinate 1,904, forward strand.
TCCTTGGGCAATTGGCTCAGTTCAAAAGGTCCAAATCAATTGTCTCAGTCATTATGTCTCAGGTGGAAGAGTTTAAAAGGTCTCTGGCAACTAGATTGCAGGGGTCTGCTGATAACTCAAATATGACTTGCTTTGGTGCTCTGTGAGGTCAGGAGGACCCACCCAGCAAATAGATTAGTCTGGGAAGGTTGCTGCCTCCTCCCCACCTTGCACCTCTGTCACACCCAGTCACTGGGTCATACAGAGGGGTATGTGACCCAGTTGCCTCCAATGAGCAGATACTCCAGGGGTTTGCACCTGCCTGAATCACAAGGAAATCTATGTCTCCTCAGCCAGGCCACTGCTCTCTGTTTCTATCTGGCAAGGGGAAGTGAGGCCTGACAACCTTGGAGGCTTGATGGAGGCTAGGGCTATTCACCCAGTTCCAGCCCTGTCCCTGATTGATGTTACTGACTGAACAGAATAGAACAGAACAACTTTGCAGAATTTGTTTCTGTCCTGGCTAAATTCCCCTGAGAAGAGATGCTGTTTTGAGTTCTCAGAACCTGTGCCTCAGGCTCTGTCTTTGCTGCTGCAAAGGTTTCTATTTGCAGCACAGTTACCTGTCAGTTCTAGCCTCCTGCCCTCTTTTGTCTAGGCTGATGATCCTCTGGGGGCTGGGTGCGTCTTAGGCTCAGTAAAGTGGTCCTCTGTGTCAGCCCCACCCTGGGAGTCAGCTGGTACTGCGTGTGTGTTTTCTAGTCCCCATGCTCTACCCAGGCTGGTACTAACTCAGGCAAATCCTTTACTCATGGGGCCTGCGTTTCTGTCCCAGATCTTCCGCCAGTGGTTGCCACCTGAGAAGATGCCTGGCCTCCTGTGGTTGCCCAGAGAGACAGGGGGTATGACTCCAGAATATCTAGTGGTGAGCCCTATTGTTGCCAAAAAAGGCTGCTGCTCTGCACCTTGAGGCACCGCCGCTTTGGCATGGTTCCCTCTCAACTGACCGTCCTCTCCTCACTCCGGTGCCGCAGAGTCAACACTGACCAGCTGCAGTCCAGGCCCTTTCCACACCCCTCCAGAAATCACCCAAGAATCTGGACTCCTGGTACCACAGAGTGAGAGTGGAGGCGAGTGCTGAGAGCTCAGAATCGCAGCTAAACAGTATGTACAGTTTTACACCTGGCAGGAGAGTGCCATGGCACCCTAGTAGGGGAAGTAGGTCCAGTTTTTAGAGGGTCTCTCCCATGGAGTATAATGGGAGGACTTTTTAACTCTGCTCGTTTGTTTATGGGGTACGCTGAGCCATTCTAATGGGGGGAGGGGACTTCTGTCTGCTTGGTGATGGATGTTATACGTTTTGTTTGTATCCTTGGGGTCACAGCTCACCTCAGCAGGGTTCATGTGCATTCTTCAACCTTCTCTCTTGGCACAGCTCTAATCCACCAGGTTACTTGCTAAATTTCTGTCCTTTAACTCTCCTGGACAGGAGCCTCTCTGGCAAAAAACTCAAAGCCTCCTCCTGGTCCTGGTCCCAGGGTGTTGAACCACAGCCTGGAGTGACCCTTTGGCTGTGCAGTCCAGAGTGCACTGAAGACCCCCCCTCCTTTTTTTTTTTTTTTAAACTTGTCTTTTGTAACATGAGAAGTGAATGAGGTAAGAATATTTAAAATCATTTATTTCCTCTTTGGTCTATTACTTCTTACATTTTCAGATGATAGCTTTTTCCTTTTCTCTTTTGTATCTTTATGTCTTGCATTTTGAATTCTGTATTATTTTGTTACTTTTTTGACATCTTGTTGAATAAATATGGCCAGAAGATAAAGAAACAAAGTTCTTATTTTGAGTGGAAATGTCAAATGGTAAGAATAATTATACTGCCAAAAGAAACAACATAGCATATTTAGCACCCTTAAAAATCCTACACATAACTACATCTCTCTTTTTTTTTTTTTTTGAGACAAACCAGTAGAAGTCTCTGGGTTTTTTTTTTTTTTATATATATTTTAAGCAATCAAAGCATTAGGGTTGGAACACAATAGCAAGTCCATACTTACCACATATTTACATAATTATACAGATATTCATTACAAATAATGTTTTTCCATATAATGTATTTAATATGAGCAGACATATTCTTTTTCAAATGCTCCTTAGTAAAAGACTCTAATTTCATCCAAACGTTATAGGGGCATGAAAAACAAGAGGAATCATTTACTTTGATTCCACAATGATATTAAAGTCACAAGATAGAATCACAAGAGACCTGCCTCTTTATGGGTACTTTTTGGGAGCACTTACCAATGAAATTTTAAGAAATATCAGATTGAAGTTATTTGAAAATAGTTTTAAGCTTGTTTAATGTAATAACAAGACTATGTTTTATTTACAAGTTTATATAATCATCCCATTCTGCCCTCCCAACAATTTCTATCTTTCTCATTCTTTCTAATATCCAAAATTTAACATGTTGGTACAGAATATAGCTCTGATTCTTTCAAATATCATTTCAAACATCAATATTTTACTTCATTTTGAAAAAGAATAATACAAACCTTTACCATATTTTTAATAATTTTTTTAAAGCACAGCAAAATGACTTGCAGGGGACACTCACTAATATTTGATCAATTCAGGTCAACACAAATCTATTGAAGAGGAAGTCTATGCAAATGGCCAAGTATCACAAGGGACAGATAAATATCTAACACATTTTCTGTTCTCAGTAAGTTTACAGTGGAGAGAGATTGAATAATTATAAAGAAAGAAGGAAAATGACTGAAAGAGAAGGAAAAGTACAAATCTATTAAAACTGTGGGAAACATGTGGAGTAGATGCCCAGGAACTTACTCAACCAGTGATGCATTTTGGCAGTTTTCTCCCAGGTTAGCCCCTACTCAGCATTGGAAAGGTCAGGTTAGGAAGTCTAGAAAACAGACATGAATTTGGGGAACTGAAAGTAAATAGTTTTACCTATCATCCCTCTAAACAGAAATGAGAGAGTGAAAGTGGAATAGAGATAGGACTTTACCCAGCTGTTCCTCATGTGCAGCTCTTCAGTTTTATGGCGTATCAGAAAGGCCAATTCAATAAAGCCAGACCACTAAGGATTGTGATCCTTCCAGAATTATGGCCTGGGACAATCCTGGAAGTAAATAATTCTGAACAACTGATCTAAAAGAAAGAGCAATATGGTATGAGGAATACAAAGACAAGGTGATAAATAACCATGAAATCTTTATAATGCTTTCAAAACTAAGGATTTTAGCAGCTATGCATGTTAATTTCTTTGCTGTGCAGGTGAGTGTGTATTGTGTATGTAGGCACACAAATATATTTCAGCCTATATTTCAACATCTTTCACATATATGTAGTTAAATCATCCCCCAAACACTTGTAATTTGGTATAAGGAACGCTATTGGCACATAACTTTGTATTTTCAGATTTTGTGTCACCAGATCCCATAAGGTGCCATATGATGGGGAGGGATAAAGATTTTCTGTAGGTCCTGAAATGGAGTGGTATACAGTGCTAGGATTAAGGCAAGAGAGTCTCTGTTTATATGAATGGTTGTCTTGTGTTAGATAAAAGCATGACATTTTTGCGTGTACTTTATATATAGGCACAAAAACTGGAATGGCTGCTGGGTGAGAAAAAGGAAGAGCTAGATGCTCTGTTTTCCTTCAGATCCCTTTCTGTTTTGCACATCTGGTTGAATGAACCCCAAATGTTTCATTTTACAAGCATTTGTGTGAGATGATTTCTTGATGACTTTTAGTCACCAGAAGGGAGATGTAAGTTGTGGGACTGGAAAAAAGGAGAGAAACTCAGATTACCCGTCTAACTCAGGCAACATCTCTCATAGCACCAAGGCTGCTCTGTGGCTCCAGCTCCTACCCTCAACCTGGTGGCTCTTGCTGCTGAGTGATGGTGACGCATCCTGCTCCTTTTTTCCTCAAGTCGAGGACATCTATGGCTTCCAGCTGCTGCTGATCTCCTGGGTAACTCATTGCCACCTGTTTGGTTTCTCAGTTTCTCCTATCATGTGTATAAACAATTCTCAACATTGAATTATATCTTGAGTGATTTAAATATGCTGAGTGGTTTCTACATGTCCAGCTGGACCCTGACTAACTGATACATGAGTCCACAGTATAATACTTAAATACTGAATTTTTTCTGTAGCCTTGGTAAAGACTCCACATACATACTGCAGAGACGATATTCTTGTGATGAGATACAAGTTCTGTTCTGGCAGTTTCATTGTCTTCAATATTTTATGTTTGTGTTGTTTTCAAAATACTGATTTTGTTGACTGTATTTTTTAAAAAACATGCAATACATGCATGTGGAACACGATTCAAATGGATAGGTGGTGGGGGACAAAACACCTTTTTTCCTAGTTCCCTATTCAATAACTTTCTCCAGTGTTAGTATGCTGTGGCTGTCGGTTTCCTATGTACTCATCCAGAGAATTCACACACACAGGCAGAGTAACTGATGATGTACTTTCTTCTGCACCTTGTTTTCTTCTTCTAAAATATATTATACAATGTTACATATAATTATATGAAATATGGCAATACTCTGTCATATTTATCATTTCCAATAATTTGTAGACATTTAGATGTTTTGGTGCTTTTTCATTCTCACAATGCTGAATGTACTATCCATGCTTATAGGTCATTATGCTGTAAGAAAATGTACAACTGAAAGATATTTACCTAAGATTAGATTTGCTAGGTCAAAAGTTGCATGCTTTTTTAAAATTTAATTCATTAATTTTTATTTGAATAGATTTGGGGCAAGTGACTTTTGTTACATGGATGAATTGTGTCATGCTGAGGTCAGGGTTTTTGTGAACCTGTCACCAGAATAACGAGTACAATACCCAACAGGTAACATGTTTATCCCTTGCTCTGTCCTCCACCTTCCTCAGTTTTCAACATCCGTTATATCACTTTGAGACCATATATAATCATTATTAAACTCCTACCTGTAAGTGGGAAAATGTGGTATTTGTTTTTCTATTCCTGAGATACTTTTCTTATGATAATGGTCTCCAGTTCCAACCAAGGTGCTACAAAAGACATTATTTCATTCCTGCTTATGGCTGAGTAGTATCCGTAGTGTGTGTGTGTGTGTGAGTGTGTGAGATATTTCTTTTATCCACTCATCAACTGATGGGCACTTAGGTTGATTCTGTATCTTTGCAATTGTGAACTGGGCTGTGATAAACATTCAGGGACATTTATTATTTTGATATAACAACTTCTTTTCCTATGTGTAGATACCAAGTAGTGTGATTGCTAGGTTGAATAGATCAAATGGCAGGTCTACTTTTAGGTCTTTGTGGACTCTCTATGCTGTTTTTCATAGAGGTTGTAATAATTTATGACTGTGTATAAAAGTTCTGTAGAGGTTGCACCAGATTCGAAATGAAAAATTTATTTCCCCACACTCCTATAAACAGTATGTTGTCAAAAATTTTGATCTGATGAATAAAACTGAAAATCTTGCTCTACTTTACTTTTTTCTTTTAAAAGTATCTGGAATTCTGTATTCATAGATGGATTTTTGAACCCTTTATGTTGGTAAAAACTTTTTTGATGAACGTGAAAAACATAACTCCCACCTACAAAATCATGACATTTCCTGTGTAAAGTAGCCTGACAGAAATAGGTAAGAAATTCCCAGGGATTTTTTGTTGCTTGTGAAGTGTAGAAAACTACTTAAAGATTAGGAGAAATAAGCATTAAGGAGTAAAAAAAAAAAGTGTAAATCTGTGCAGTGTAGACATATATCATGTTTTGTTTTTACTTTCATGGAGTACTAAGAGAAACTTTCAACTGCTGCTTAGAAATAAAAGAATGAGGGTACAGAATGTGCCTTGAAGGGCAGTGCCTGTGGCTCAAAGAAGTAGGGCACCAGCCCCATATACCGGAGTTTGGTTCAAACCCACCCCTGGCCAAAAACTGCAAAAAAAAAAAGACTGTACCTTGAAGTTGCCACATGAACATTGAAGATAGCAGGTCCATTTAAAAGCATGGCAAACAGAAAGTACTATTTGAAATGTCTGAAGAAACTTTCAAGTTTCTAAAAAGTATGGTGTTAAGAGAGGAAAGCTAAGAGTCTTAGTGTTTTTTCAACCAAAATTTATTGGTCGATTTTTATTATTTTATTTAATACAGCACCTAAGTAGAGTCATGAAGTTGGATTTTGGACAATAAAAATCTTCATCAGTGAGCTATGTCACTTTCAGACTCGTTTCTTAAAATGTTCCATGCGATCACTCCTTCTCCGTCTCCAGTGGTAAGTGGTACAGAGAACTCAGCAGAGGACTCTAACACCTCTAGACAACAGTTGTACCTTCAGATATAAGAGATAGTACCTCTAAATTAGCCTTTGGAGGAAAGCTCCTCCAATACACTTCCCCAAACTTTTTCTAAAATCAAAGGTCCAATAACCAAGCGGCATTAGATTGTGACATGAATGAGAAGTAAACATTCATTAATCCACGATGCTTTCTGGGTGGTTTGGCAGCTACAGATAGATGCCCAGAATAACACAGAAAATGTGAACAGTGAGTAAAATTTATAGTTTGAAGACATTCATAGATCAATGATAAAAGATGTAGAACCAATAATAACAGGAATATGTGAATGAAAAAATAATAAAGAATATTAGGAAAGGTGAGAAAGAGTGAAATCGAAGACATAGGAAGCTAAGTTCTCACATCTTGTTACTAGGAAGGACAAAAAATACTAGTTTCTTCCTTCAAGAAAAAGTACAATTTTGAGGAAGAATGTGGCCAAAGTTGAAAGAACTTAGAAGCATTAATTTTGAACTTTTAAAAGAAGTTGAAGGCAAATAATGGACTGGTAGAGAAGTGGAAAGACTTGAGGAGACAGAAAAGCTTTGAATATTGACAAAGTTAGCACAAGAGTAATACTTACAGGCAGTAATCATTGAATCATTGAGATTGCATCAATAATTCTAAACATATAATTGACCCAATTAACATGATTTTCAGATGTTTTCCAACACCAAAAGCATATAAAATAAACAAATAGATTAAGACATAATAAAAGAGAGACAATCACATAAGTAAGAGATTCTAGGGTGGTAATAAGATAATAGCTGAAATAGAGAACCACAATGTTGATGCCTTCAGGTTGAATAGGGTGAAAATAACCTCAAATCAGAACTTATAATTGCAAATAATATAACCTAAACATTTGTACCCTTATATTAATTTGAAGTAAAAAATAAATAAATACTATCATAGAGAAAAAATAACCTAAAAACTGGAGTAATAAATTACTTTGAAAGGGTTGAATAACTGCATCCTGTAAGAGGGGTTACAGGTAAATAGGGTATGAGAATAGAATAAGTTTGGAGACTATCTCATAGATAGGAGGGTAGTTTTGAGTTCCAAATTCCATATGACAACCATGAAGAAGAAGCCTAAATTATGACTGAAATGAAATGGCATATAGGTCAGTGAAGTTAAGGGTATGTAGTGACTGAGAATTCAATATCTGAATGGTAATTGGGGTCATCAGGTAAAGTTCATGATGCCCAGGAAGGGATCTTACTTGCTTAAAAGGAAATGGCAAAAAACAAAAAACAACAACAACAACAACAACAACAAAAAACAAAAAACACAGAAGCAAAATATAGAAGATAAAATATGATCAGGACGCAAGTTTTACTTTAATAAAGGTAGAGGGGGTTGATAGTGACAGAATAAACACCTGCAGACGTCAGTGAGTGGCACCGAGGGGGGATGTCTAATTATGATTCTTGGCCTGGTAACAATGTTGGAGAAAAAGAGAGTGACAGAGAGAGTCACACAATCCTAACACAAGTTTGGTAAAGAAGTGTGGTCCTCAGAGAAAAATCAGGATTCATTTAAGGAAAGGAAATGGAGGGAGCACTTGAGGAAACAGTTAAACTGTGAAGAACTGTAGTGGAAAAGGCAATTGACTTTGAACATGGCAGACCAAGGTGGAATATCAGCTCCACCATCTGCTGACTCTGCGAATGTGGGAGCGTCACTTTAACTTCATAAAATCTATCCTCATTTTGTCCAGTCTTAAGGTCATAATCCCTACCTCATAGCATTTTTGCATGACTGAAATGTAACCTAATGACCAACAGCAATAATCTTTAGGGAAAATTATAATGAGTGTCGGGAGGCCTCTACAGTGAGAGAGAGGTTGTGGAGAGAAAAAAACTGTATAAAAGAAAATGTCCTCTGGACTTTACTGATTAGGGCAGTGAGTTCCAACGAGAGGAAAAAAACTAAGAACTAAGTTAAGTACCTATGTTTGGTAAGAGATAATCTTGAGTAGGCAACAACTTTTTATAGGAGAAGAACATGGTTGTGATATGGATGGGAGCAACATATGTGGTCAGTGTACTCTGGAAATACATGTGCAGAATGGAAGGATTGTTTCAATTTGGGGATGAGGCCTGTGACAGGGCAAAGGAGTGATTTGACTGATACATTTACATGGCAGTTTGTGTTTGTGTCGCACCGGCCTTCACCTTCATCCCTAACCAATGCATATCAAAGACCAAGCAGCCAACCAGTAAATAAAGAAACAAACAAACAAAAAGAAATAAACAGGAAATGCCATACCACAAAAATTTGTAAGTAAAGTGATGGTTATGTTAAAAGTAGTATGATTTAAGCCTTCTACCTTGTATATCAAATCATCACATTGTACCCCATAAAGTATACAGTTATGTATACATTGTACCCCATAGATGTATACAGTTATGCTTTCATAAAAATTAAGTTAAAAAACAAACAAACAGGGCGGCACCTTTGGCTCAAAGGAGTGGGGCGCTGGCCCATATGCCGGAGCTGGCGGGTTCAGGCTCAGCCCTGGCCAAAACCTGCAAAAACAAACAAACAAACAAAAACGAAGTCTAAAGTAACTAAGAAATATGAAAAAATAAAATAAAATTTGTGTCACTTATGTTTGTGAGTAGTTCATTGATCCCATACACATTAAATTTTTGAGTGGAAACTTCGTTTTAGTATTTAGAGAGATGGTAGTGTTGTATCTATGCTGAATTTAATTGTTCATCTTTCTCTTCCCATTTCTTCCAACAATGCAACACTTACTTTAGAGCAATATTATTAATTAGTTGCTTCCATTGGTTTGTTCTTTTGCAATGTACACTTGCTCTTAGAAGAATCTTGAAGGCCGTCCTGGTGCCCTTTCGTCACATAGTTCAGGCTCTCCCTCCGCACCTTTCCCAATCTGTCTCTCATTTTCCTTTTTTTTTTTTTTTTTTGATTGCTGGAGAAGTCATTTTCTCCATTCTACTCTCTTCTGGGTATGGAAACGTAAATGCTGAATTACTCCAACTTAGGTAACCCTTAGGATAATTTTTTAAGCAGCAGGAAACAGGGCTATCTGGCTGCGCAGATAATGATATCAGCTGCTTCCTTCCAAAACAACAGGTGCTTTGGCATAAAAATGTATATCATCATACTGAGATGATGACATCAGTTCATACTTCAGCTTAATTATAAACTACCTCCATTAATCCTCAAATAATTAAACATTTTGTGTGTGCTGCAAGGTGAAATGTAAAGTTAAAGTGCCTGGCTGTTTATTACTCGGCTTTTACAATGCCTTTTCTCTGCGGTGCTTTACTTTGTACACCATCAAAATAAAATATTCAAAAATATTTAAAGTCTATTTCAAAAATTATATTTTGCTTTTATCAGAAAAAAGTAAAGAATAAAATAATTAGCAAAATATAGTGTCTGTGGATGTTTGTGTGAGCTTAAGGAGAGGAAATATATAGGCAGGGCATATAAGATTGATAGTTCATGGAAAAATCTTTTCAATTAAAATAATAGTAAGAATTCAAAGTGCCCTCTTTACTATTTTAAATAATAAATGCCAAATACAAACTTTTACATTTCAATAAAATCAAATATTCAACCTAATGAGTCTGATGGGTACTATAAAAATTAGGTAAACCGTACGTTTTTGTTAAAAGTCAAATAAAAAAGAAGCAATTTTCATGAAAGAACATTTGACTTATTGCCTAATAAGCATTAAAAGTTTTAATAGCTAAAACTTTCAATGAAGTAGCTTTGTTGTATTTTTAACGTTATCAAAACTAAATTGGAACTGCAAAGCATGAAACATTTCTTGACTCAGCATACAAATGGAACAAATAAAAGAATGCTGTATGCTTTCTTTAAGATATATAGCTCTGTAATAAATTTCCATCATAGAAAGAAGAGACAGGGCTGACGTTCTTTAAACAGTTGTTAGCATATGAGCCAGATGTGTTCCTAAGAAAATTGTTTACAAGGAATATATCCAAGGATATATAGTCATTATAAGAATCAATAAATTATGCATTTGTCATTTGTTACAGCTATGGTTTGAACTGACACCTTTGACTTGAATACAAGTATCCCAGCACATAGTAATTTCATTAACAATTTAGCAGAGGTGATTTTCTGGGGACAATGAGTGAACAGTGGTTAATAAAATTGTTTTGTATCATAATCAGTAGGTATTTCCACAGACTTTAATAATTCACTGTACATCCATTAAAAAGTCCACTTTCCTTAGGTTATATTCAAATTAATATAGAGCAAATTCTGTGGAGTTCCCAGAAGTGAGTCATTATCTCTTTATCATGAGGATGGCATAACAGCTGTACAAAGTTGTTCCTTGGCAGGTTATTTTTTCCATTTTTTAAAATATAACCAGTTAATAAGACTTTCTGTCTTGGTAGGCATATAATGATAAATTCATACACGAATAGTTTTATTCTTTACAAGTAAAACTGAGACTAGAAATTTTCAGTGGATTTAGTTGGAACATTTGGGTGACCATATGGAGCTCTCGGTGGCACCACGGGACCACGCAGCTATGAAATCTGATCACCAACTCCCCAGTGACAGCTGGGCCTTTACACCATCAGAAAATTTTCAGACTTCTAATTTGTCATAACTACCTCCTGTGGAAAGGAAATATGTTATGTAGCCAGATACAAAAATTCTTAGTACCTAGCACTATAAACAGTTAATTCCTTAAGCGCATTTTGAAATTCACTGCACCAAAACATATGGGGTCTTGTTAAGTTAGGGTTAGGCAATTGCTCTACCCATTCAAAAAGCCATTTTCATGGCAATGTATCCAGAAAAAGGATTCTGTTACAGAGCTTAGAATTTTAAATACATTTAACTTCTAGTTGCTCTCAATAAGTCGCTGATGCCACTGAGAGGTTTACTCTGAGTTCCATTGGCCCTTATTGGTCTATTTAAGTCTAAAGACCCTTTAACAGAGTAGTTGAATATCGGGCTATGACTCCCCATCCCTGCTTCTTTCTACATTGTGAGTCTGAAACGATTCTACTGCTGTGATTATTTCCATTTGTCAGCAGTTCACAGGCTTATTAAGTATCCCTCTAGCTACCCAAAGAGATGGATCTGTTTTCTACTTACCACAATTGCTGCTCAACAATTTTCTCACAACCATTTCTATCATAGACAGAGCTCTTAGATGTCATTTATATTTTTCTCAACCCAACTGTCATCGAAGTCATAATTTTAAGATGTGATTGAAGCTTCCACTGGCCACATCTTTTGTTTGATACTGATTTTTTTTAATTGCAGATGAATATATGGGCAAAATTGTTCACGTTTGTTAGGTACAGTCCTAACAGTTGAGACCTCCACCCAGGAGGTGTGCCATATACACCTTCATTGCACCCCTTAGGGGAGAGCTTAAAAAATCCTCCCTTCTCCCTAGTTCTCCCACCCTCATTTAAATTTAAATATGCTTTTTTTTTTCTTGTGTGAGCATGTAGTTGTTCATCTACTAGTTTATATTAGTATTGATAAGTTTTTAATGTTTCAACCCATAATTCATTAAAAAAAAAAAAAACACCTATATTTGACTTTTGAAATAAATGACTTACCCTGAGCTCTTTTTTTCTTTCCTACAACTTTTAATTCAACAAAATGAAGGAAAAGACATATTCCTTCATCCTTCTTTTTGATCCTCATCTTCACATTAGCTATGCAGAGACTCAGACTGTATTTTAAATGTATCACCAGGTGTTCCATAGCTACAGTAACCTAAAAATCCAAAATCTATTCATTATAATTTCATAGAATATTTATGTAATAACATTAGTAGTTAACATCTGCTCAGCATTTACTATTAGGCATAGCACTATTCTCAATATTTTAAACAAAAAAACTCATTTATGCTCGTTTGTATCAGTTTGACATGAAGAAAGTTGTCATCATTTCCATTTTGGAAATGAGAAAACTATGGTACCATTGACTAAGGTCATCCAGCTTATCAAGAACAGATTTGGGATTTGAAACCAGTGTGTCTGTGTTGAGAGCTAGTACTGTTAACCACTATACAATGCTGACCATCAAAACAAGAATCTTGAGAATTTATGTGGCAATTAAGATACACAGGAAACAAATGATATCAATTTTTTTATTTCTGCCACCTTGAAGTAGGTCATGACCCTAAAAATGGTACTAATTCTGGGCCCGTTACCTCATTTTGTCTATGACGAGCCAAGACTAGTTCTTTCACTTGCAGCAATAAAGTTCTAAGCCTACAGTTCCCTCTGCATGACTGCTGTTCACAGTCGTTCATGCAGGTACTGGTTATTTTGTAGAAACAATTCACCTTGACATAATCTTTTCTCCTTTCCACATGGCTGGTAACATTACTTTATATAAAAATTTTTAATCTATTAGGGACTATGCTTTTTATGTTTTAGTACTTCATTATTCACTGCTTATTCTTCATGCTCTTATAACAAAATTAATTTCCATAGAAAAATCTTGTTTTTAATTCCATGTGTCTGCTATCCTCATACCTCAAACCACTCCTGATTTATCAATGCCAATTTCTTCTTGGTCCTCAAACACCTTGTTTTTCAACTAATCATTGCACACTACACCATATGTTATTCCTTCTCTACATTTCTGTTTCCAGAGCACATCAAATATCTACTCGTCAAGCCCAAATCAGGGTTGCATGGGGTCTCTCAAGGCACTCAGTTTGCCTTTCTTCAAATTCCACTCCAGATGTCTCATATAATTTCTCCATTTACTGACAATGCCCAGCTTTGAAGTTTTACTCTGTTTTTCTAGAATGTCTACTTTTAACAGACTTTGGGCTTTAATCACATCTACAAAATGCCTTCACAGCAACACTTGTGTATTTGATTAATAACTAGTGACTACAGGCTACCAAGTGGGCTCATCAAAAAGACCATCACAGTCTTGTTAACTTGGCATCCATCTGCTTAAACATTTCCCCTTAAGCCTTATCTAATCTTCTAATAAGGAAAAAAAAACATAATCATATTTCTTCATAACATAATAAAACTATCCTGAGTACAACTCCAAACAAAGTAACACTTTCACTAGAAGAGTGTGAAAAGTCCTCGAGCAATATTCCCTCTTTCCTGCAAATTGAACACCGTGAAAGTTAAATATTGTTAATACACATTATATTAGATAATAAGGGGATGAGAGGGAAGAAAACCACAATATTTGAGTCATATATGTACAAACATTTGTAACAAAATAAGGAAGACATGACATGAACTTTGCTTTTGCATTTAGTCACGTGGTAACAGCAGGTTATCACGTTTATAGTCTTCCATTACTCATTCCATATTCCCATTGCCATCAGCAACATCTCAGTGGGTCCTGGTCTTTGCTTGGGTGTGTGACCTTCATTCCTGAAGAGTCTGCTCCATTGGCAGTCCTGCCTAAATTGGGTTGCTGTAATTTTCTTTTGAATATAATCATAGGAAGTAAGAGAAGCCCTACGATCTCTCATACGTTTCAGACACACCCTTGCATTAACTGTATTGTGTCATAGCAACCCAGTTTCTCCAGTGCCAGAGTCAGTACAGTCACCCCCCTTTTTGTGTGTATTAATTCATAAACATGAGCCATCCAAAGTGGTACTCTGACAATCTCAATTTGTAGTTCAATGAAATCATTATTTTATCTCCTGGAAGAAATATTTCTTCCTTTGGAGCTAAAACCTCTAGACCAGCAGAGCATAAAGTTGTAGAGACAGGAAACAAAAATATTTGCCAGCAGATCACTATAGTTAGCAGTGAGTAATGCCGCTTCCATTTATAGCTTTTGATTCTTGGACCTGTGAATCTTTGTGCTGTTGTTTGACTTGTGTGCCCTAAGAATTATGTGTTGAGAACTTAATCCTTTATGCAACAGAATTAATAGGTGGGGCCTATTGAGAGATGATATGGCTATAAGACTAGAGTAAATGAGTGAAAGTTCTTTGCCTTTTTGCCACAGAGTGATATAGCCAAAGGCCCTTGGCAGATGCTAGCTACTCAGTCTTGGACTTTTGAGTCTCCAGAAGCATGAATCAATAAGCTTCTGTTCATCAAACACAAATCATACAGGCTGTAGTATTCTGTTCTAATAGCACAAAACTGATGAATACACTTGCTGTGGAAGAAAGAGCGTTATATATTGAATGCTAGCAGAGAGCACACTCTGCAGCCTGGAACTTGTCCTCTCCCCAACGTATTACCATGTAGCACACCATACAACTGAGACTTCAAAAAGCCATTCAGCTACTTATCAAACCAGCTGCTTTGCAATGATGGGGAATATGGTAAGTCCAGTGAATTCCATGAACCTGGTTTCACTGTTATATTTTATTTGCTGCAAATTGAGTTCATTGATCAGAAGCAGTGAAATATGAATAACAGGATAGTGGAAAAGCCATTTGATAAGTCCATGAATGGTACTTTTGACAGAATCATTGTGGCAGAGAAGACAATCTCTAGTAAGAGATTCTCTTTATTCTAGTAAGAACAATGGCTGTCTCTTCCATCATGGAGGTAGTTTAATATAATCAACCTATCATTAGATAGCTGATTGATCACCTCAAGGAACAGCACCACATGAGTGGCTCAGTGTTGTTTTCTAAAGCTGACTGACTGACTGGATGCTTAAAAGTGTCTGTAGTAATGCCATCCCTGGTAAGTGCGAGTCAGCGCATAATCTCCACTCTTGTAGCCACAACCACTTTGTTCATGAGCCCATTGTAGAGGGAGAGAAATGAGTGTGGAATGCGGCCCACTGGTATCCATAGGACAACTCATTTTATCTGGTTGATTATTAAAAGCATCCTCTGTGAGTATTCACATGGAACAAAATACCTTCACGTTCTGTGCCCATTAAGAAATCTCTAAGTCTATACCTCTCTCAAAGACCTCCTTGTTACCAAATTTTAAACTGTTTTTTCCCCAGGCACTTGACCAGTCAAACCATTGCCCATAGGTCATCAATCAGTATATACTCTTACCACTCTTAAGCCACACTTTATTTTCTTATTGTTCTGTAGGTCAAAGGTCTGACACTGGTCTCATAAAGCTAAAATAAAGGTTTTAAAGAAAGACTTCATTTTTTTTTTAGTCTTAGATATGAACAGTTTCCCTGTCTTCTCCAACTTCTAAGGCTTTTCCACATTTCTTAATTTGTGAACCCCTTTTTCCACCTTCACAGCTAGCAAAGGTGAATTGAGTGCTTCTGAATTCTTCCATAGACACATCTCCCTTAGATACTCTTTCCCTCTTTCTCCACCTTTAAAGACACTGTGAGTACATTGAACTCACCCAGATAACCTATCTAGGTGTCAAGGTCCTTAACATAATTACATCTATGGAGTTCATTAGTCATGTAAAATAACATATTTACAGTGTCCAGAGATTAGGATATCTTTGGAGAGTCATTCTTTTGCATATCACAATTTATTCTTTGTACTCTGAGATTCAAGTCCTTCACATATGTGAAATGCATTCATCCCAGTCTAAGGCCATAAAATCTCGAACCATTAAAACATCAGAAAGACTTATTTGATTTTATCTTCTCTCTTTTTCTTTCAGTTTATGTTGGCAGTATTTTTTTTTTCTGGTACACAAATTCTCAAAAACCTTCTGGGTTTCCTTTGTATGTCATAAGGATTAACTCCCATAGACAATAATCTCCACAGATCTTTCCTGGATAATTCCCTCTCTATTTCTCCATCCTAGTTGATTGAAGGTATTTATGGGTCACATATATAATCTTTTCAAAGAGTCTTTCTGTGCCTAAATACTTTACACATTTTATCTTCTGAGGTTTAGCTAAAAGTTGTCTAGCCACACCCCTGATTTTTTTCCTCTGGAACTTGCTTTTATAATAGGGAATCTTAATTTTGGGGTCTTTTACAATTTCAGTAGGCCAAGAATTTTCCAAATCAATCAATTTCTGGTTTCTCTGTGTTTTTAGTTCTTTCCTCAATTTATCTCTTTCCTCTTCTATTTTACTATAACAGCAAGAAGAAACTAAGTCACAAATTCAACCTTTGGCTTTGGAAGTCCTCTCAACTAAATGTCTGATTTCATCTTTGCCAAGATCTGTTTTCCACATAACTTGAGGACACAATTCTTCTAAGATTTATCTTATTATATGATAAGGATCTTCTTTTATTTGGTTTCTAATAATGTGTTCCTTATTCTCACTGAACCCTGACCTGGAGAACTTGGAATGTCTGTATTTTATAAGTGTCATTCATGACAATTTAGATATTCTCTACGGAGATTTGGATTTCCTCTTCCCATTCC
Organism: Loris lydekkerianus; assembly: GCA_963574355.1. NCBI lineage: Eukaryota > Metazoa > Chordata > Mammalia > Primates > Lorisidae > Loris > Loris lydekkerianus. Next base: position 18,564 of record CAUYPK010081639.1, read on the forward strand.
ATGTTTATCCTTTCCTTTTGAGTAATTAATAGTAGAGTTATTGACACCTGTATTGCTAGTAATAATATATTTGAGGTAATTTAAGTTTTTAAAAAAAATTATATTCATCGAAATGATTCCACCCTCTTCTTACTGCCCAAGTCCAAAGCTATTTTCACATGTTATTTTCACTGTGAAGTTTAGGTATTTGACCAATTCTCCTAGTTATCAAAATCTGTGCCATTCAGGATCCAATTACAGATGCAGAATCAGTAGAAGATATGTATACAGAGAGATTTATTACAAGGAATTGGCTTGTATGATTTGAGGGGCTGGATAGGCAAATCTGAAATGTATAGGGTAGGCTCTCAGGAAGAGTATGCTGGAACTCTCTAAGGTGGACTGAAACTGCTGTTAACAGATGGAATTTCTTTTTTCAATGAAGATTTGATACTGATTTTACAATCTTTGAACTAATTGAATCAGGCCCATACATATCATTTAAAATAATTGTAAATTTTACTGACTATAGTTTCCACCCACATTTATACACGACTTCCCCAGAAATATATAGATATATGTTTTTAAACATTTTTTTTTAATTGTGGACTGTAGCTTAGTCACATGGACATATCTAAAATCTATGATAGAAATGAAGGATGTTGAGTTATGTTACTAATGTATGCAACTTTAAATTTTTTCAACCCTATCTGCCAAAATAAACTTTATTACATATATATATGGAATACATATATATATATATATGGAATACATACATATACATATATTATCATGTGCAGTTAATTCCATGGTTTGGGCTGCAATAAAATCGATTTTGAAATAAATAAAAAATAAAATAAAATCCATGATAATCTGGTAAGTGTCAATATGAGCTCCCTTGTTTTAATCTTTGTTCAGACACTTACTAACTGTAGCACCAAGAACTTTATTAAAAATGTTGAACCACCATTGTCAAGTGTCGAGAAAAGAAGATAATATCTACCTGACATGGTACAGGGAGTAACGTTATAATAGTTGATTATAGTGACAAGCATATAGCAGATATTTTAAAAAAAGGTTGATTCTCTGAGTCTTTGCTTCTTAAAAGTAGAAGATAGAGTCCATGAAATCTTTGTGACCACTCCCAGAAAAAAAAAATTGAAGATATGTGTGAACACTTACTTATTTAGGATCTAGTTCATTATACTGGAATTTTTCGCTCACGTGTCTCTGTTTTTCTCTCTCAGATCAGTATGCAAAGTTACGGAGTTCCAAAGTCATGTCTCATCGTGGCCTCTCCATAGTTGTAGTTTGTCCTTGGTAGGTTTGCATCCTAGTCTTTAGCGACTGTGTCTCTTCCCTTCCTTTGTAGTGCTGCTCTCAAATTATCATCTTCACGGCAATAATAGTGTAGTGCCGTATTTTTCATGATGGTGATGACAATGACAGTAAACATGATGATGAGTATTTAGCATAGGTTGACAAAGCTGATTGAACACAACATATTTGCCAGGTGCTGGGGATGCAAATCTATAGGTCATGTGCTCAAAAGATCGTGTCTCAGGTGAGACACACATTAAACAAATAGATTAATAAGGAAGGAGTAAAAGTAGTGGCCAAAGTTAACATCTCTTGTGAGTGCATGTTCTGAGCACAATTTTAAGCTCCATATATCAACCCAATTATAGGCAGAATTGAGGTGCTATGCTTAAAGAAAAATTAACTGAGGCAGAAAAATAATCAGATTACATAAAAAGCTAATAAGGCAGGAAACTCTACTAACTCATTTCAGAATAACTACTTTTAAATTATATTTTTAAATTCTGTTTAAAGTAGTTTATGGTTTAAACACAAAATACCATTATACAGATTCTAATTGAACAGAGTGTTGAACCTGTTCAGCCTTATCAATGAATCCTTAAAAGGGGGGTGTGGTGTGGAAAAAAACAGAGAAAAATGAGAAAGGAAAAGCATCCTCTGGAAAATTGTACACTGGCAATGGAACTGAAGTTCAACCTTAGCCTTTTTGTTTAGCACAGCAACTGAGTGCAGAGTTTGGCTGCCACATTGGAGCTTAGTATGATATGGGATAAATCAAGCAAACCCTATGTACAGTGATTAAAATTAGATTCATTTACGGTATATGTTTCCTGGCTTCTGCCACTGCCAGGATAATTGCCACTGCCAAGGCTGTGTGTTCAATAAACTCAATCAGCCAATCCAAAAAGTCACATGATGCCACTGTAAGGTGCCAAGCAAAGGGCTGAGTTGCTGGGGAGCCTGGGAGGGGGGAAAAGCTCATACAAATGAGCCTTTTGGCAGGATATAATCCCCTCTGGAGGGACCCCTACCTTTCAGAGAGCATACTGCATTTTGCTAGGAACAAGTCCCGACTGTGTTCCTTTAGAGAACTCTCAGTAAGCTTTACCATCGCTGATAATGTAACTCTCATGACGGCAAAACCTCTACTGTTGTACGCCTGCTACCTTGAAGGTGAGTTTGCAAGATGATCACTATCTCAAAACATCTTGGGTTGCTAATTCTCTCTTCACACGAAAACTTTCCACATTCTCTAAGGGTTTTGCCTATAGATAATGTTCTCTTAATTTTTTTCATCTCAAACTTAGAATGTATAAAGCATGTGAAATTAGACAGTATATAATAAAAATGAGTAAATAATACAAAATAATGGGCAGATAAAATAAAGTACTTTAGAGTTGGATTTAAGTCTATTGTAGGACATACTTATTTTTAATGTTTGATGCTTTTTCATGTTTTTCTGATTTTCATCCAAGGCATCCAGGGGGCATTTTATATTCACCTTAGGCTTTTTCATAATGCAGAACGTAAGAGCCTCATATCCTCTTATGTCTGTTTTTCTAATAGTTTACCTTTTCTAATAGTTTACCAAATTGTCCTAACTCTTTTGCTTTGGTATGTTTTCATGTATTGCATACTTAGTTTCTTGGGAACATGAGAATATGGTTGCAACAGACGCTGGTAGATGTCTTTCATTTCTTCAGCAGGTGGAAGATAGAAAACAGGAGTTGGGATTTAGCAAAGTATGTTTTATAATGACAAGACTGGGAATAGTTTACTCTTGGAACATGCTGAGTCTTAAATTCTTCGTGTGATGTTTATGAACTTTTTAAAAGATTTCTAAACATTAAGAGGGTGTAAGTGTTATCATTACATGGATGAATTGTATACTGCTTAATCAAAGCTTTTGTGCCCATCACTAGAGTAGTGTTCCTTGTACCTAATAGGTTCTGTTTAATCTTTCAAGCCCTCCTACCCCCTTTGCTTCTTAGTTCCCAATGTCCTTTATACTATAATATTACCAAGTGTACATATCTTTTATCTTCAATTTATATATTTTTTCCTTTTTTAAAACTTTCTGTTTAATATGAGGGTCCAAATTAGGTTACACTGTTTTCAATTCTAACTTCAAATTCAGGTTGTAGTTGAGCCCTTCACCCAGGGGACATTCTGAACACCCTCACCTTGTAAACATTAGGTGAAAGGCCGCCAATTGCCCTTCCTCCTCCCTCCAATCATCCTTCCTCCTTCCCCCAGTTGTCCTTTCTCCTCCTCCCTCCCCTTTCTCTCTTTTCTCCCCCTTGCTAGACTATACTTGTGTTTTTTTCTTTCCTGTGGATGTATAGTTGTTTATATATTGGTTTCATACTAGTATTGAGTACCTTGGATACATTTTTTTTTCTCCATTCTTGAGATACTTTACTGAGAAGAATCTGTTTCAACTTCATTCAGGTAAACACAAAGATGTAAAGTCTCCATCTTTTCTTAGGGCTGAATAGTACTCTGTGGTATACACATATCACAGTTTGTTAATCCATTCCTAGGTTGATGGGCACTTGGGTTGCTTCCACATCTTGGCAATTGTGAATTGAGTTGCAATAAACATTCTGGTGCAGATGTTCTTGTGGTAAAATGATTTTTGTTCTTTGGGTAAACACCTAGCAATGGTATTGTGGAATTGAATGGAAGGTCTACGTTTAGTTCTTTGAGAATTCTCCATACTTCTTTCCATAGAGGTTGTATTAGTTTCCACCATCAGTGCAAAAGTCTTCTGTTTTCCACATGCATCCCAGAATCTGCAGATTTGGGATTTTGTGATAAGGGCTAATGACACCAGGGTTAGGTAATATCTCAGAGTGGTTTTGATTCACATTTCTCTGATGACTAGGGACAATAAGCATTTTTTCATGTGTTTATTGGCCATTCATCTGTCAATCTTGGAGGGAGACGTTTCTGTTTTCTCTTTTCTTGTTAATTAATTTGAGTTCTCTGTAGGTTCTAATTATCAGCCTTTTGTCAGATGTAGCATGCAGATATCTTCTCCCATTCCAAAGGCTGTCTGGGCTCAGCCCCTGTAGCTCAGCAGCTAGGGCACCAGCCACATACACTGGAGCTGGCAGGTTCGAAAATAGCCTGGGCCTGCCAAACAACAAGGACAACTACAACCAAAAAAATAGCCGGCATTGTGGTGAGCACCTGTAGTCCCAGCTACTTGCAAGGCTGAGGCAAGAGAATCACTTGAGCCCATAACTTTGAGGTTCCTGTGAACTGCGACACCACAGCACTCTAGCCAGGGAAGTAGCTTAAGACTCTGTCTCAACAAAAAACAGACAAACCAAAAAACACAAAGGCTGCCTGTTTGTTTTAGTTGTGGCACCTTAGCTGTGTAGAAGTTTTTTAACTTGATCATATCCCACTTATTTATTTATTTATTTAATTTTTTTAGTTTTGTTGTCCCAGGTCAATTTTGTCAAGTGTTTTCCCAACATTCTCTTCTAGAATTTTTATTGTTTTGTGCCTTTAAATCTCTTATCCAGCAGGAGTCAATTTTTGTCAGTGCTGAGACATGTGGGTCTAGTTTCAGTCTTCTACATGTGGCTAACCACTTCTCCCAGCACCATTTATTAAATAGGGATTTGTTTCCCTAGTGTATGTTTTTGTTTAATTTATCAAAGATCAAATGATAGTGAGAGGCTTGGTTTATCTCTGGGTTCTCTATTCTATTCCATAGATCTATATCTCTATTTGTGTGCCAGTAACATGCTGTTTTGGTCACTATAGACTTGCAATATAACCTGAAGTCTGGTAACATAATGTCTCCAGATGTGTTTTTATTTATAAAAATTATTTTGGCTATTTGGATTTTTTTTCTGGTTCCATTTGAAAGGAAATACCAATTTTTCAAGTTATTCACAGTATGATGTTGGTCCTTTGATGAGGAATGCATTAAATCTATAGATTACTTTGGGTTTTATGGACATTTAAACCATACCGATTCTTCCCAAGCCATGAGCATGGTATGTTCTTCCATTTATTAACATCTTCTGTTGTTTCTTTTCTCAGGGTTGTATAGTTTTCTTTATAGAGATCCTTCACATCCTTTTTACATATATTCCCAGGTATTTCATCTTTTTTGGAACTACTGTAAAAAATATTGTGTCTTAGATTCTATTCTCAGCTTGACTGTTAATGGCATATATGAAGGCTACTTATTTGTGGACATTGATTTTATATCTCAAAATGTTACTGTATTTCTTAATCACTTCTAAGAACTGTGTAGTTGAGTTCTTGGGATTTTCTAGTTATAAGATCATTCATCTGCTAGGAGCAAGACTTTGAGCTCCTCTGTCCCCATTTGAATATCCTTGATTGTCTTCTCTTGCCTGATGGCAATGCCTAGGATGTCCAGTTCTTTGTTGAGGAGTAGTGGCGATTGTGGACATCCTTAGTTAGTTCCCATTCTAAGTGGAAATTCTTTCAGTTTTACTCCATTCAAAATGTTTTTGTCTGCTGGTTTGTTATAGATGTTACCTCTGTCCATTTAAGAAAACTAAATACACATTCTTTTCTTCAGCCCATAGATCACCCTCCAAAACTGATATCTTAGCACACAAATCTGAATTCAATGAATTCAAAAGGATAGAAATTAGTCCTTGTATCTCCTTGGACTATCTCAGAATAAAAGTTGAACTCCACAACAACAGAAATCTTCACACCCAAATAAATTCATGAAAACTAAATAACCTTATGCTGACTACAGCTGGGTCAAAGACAGGATTAAGAAGGAGATCATTAGATTTTTGAACAAAACTATAATAAAGCCACAAGCTATTAAAACCTTTGAAATACTGCAAAGGCAGTCTTAAGAAAGATATTTATAGCATTAAATGGCTTCATCAAGGAAACAGAAAGAGAGCAAGTCAACAACCCAATGGGCCATCTCAAGCAACTGGAAAAGGAAGAAAAATCCAACCCCAACCTACCAAAGAAAAGAAATCACCAAAATTAGAACAGAATCGAAGGAAATCAAGAAAATAAGGATTGATGAAACAAAAAGTGGGTTCTTTGAAAAGATTAATAAAACCAATAAACCCTTGAGTAGACTAACCAGAAACAGAAAAGTAAGATATCTAATAACTTCAATCAGAAATGATAAAGGGTAGCCGGGCGTTGTGGCGGGCGCCTGTAGTTCCAGCTACTCAGAGGCTGAGGCAAGAGAATCACCTAAGCCCAGGAGTTGGAGGTTGCTGTGAGCTGTGTGATGCAAAGGCACTTTACCAAGGGTGATAAAGTGAGACTCTGTCTCTACAAAAAAAAGAAAAAAGAAAAAGAAAGAAAGAAAAGAAATGATAAAGGGGAAATAACAGCAGATACCATAGAAATACAAAAGATCCCTCAATGATTACTATAAAAACCTCTATGCCCAGAAATATGAAAATGTAGAGGAAATGGGATAATACCTGCAATCACACCACCTTCTTAAACTCAGAAAGAATTAGAAATTTTGAATAGGACTGTATCAAGCACTGACATTGTATCAACAATACAGAATCATTCAAAAAAGAAAAGCATGAGACCAGAAAGTTTCACACCAGAATTTTACCAAACCTTCAAAGTGGAACTAGCACCTGTATTGTATAACCTAGCCCAAACATAGAGAAGAAAGAAATCCTCCCCCAACATGTTCTATCTAGCAAATGTAACCCTGATTCCAAAACCAGCAAAGGACTCAAGAAGAAAGGAAAACTATAGGTCAATATCATTAGTGAATATCAATGGAAAAATATTCAATAAGATCCCAGCAACCAGAATACAGTGACCCTTTAAAAAATTACACATCATGAGCAAGTGAGTTTTATCCCAAGGATGCAAGGTTGGTTCAATATGTGTAAATTCATAAATGCGATTCACCATAGAAATAAAATAAAAAACAAACCATATGGTTCTCTCAATTGATGTAGAAAAGTCCTTTGACAAAATTCAGCATCCTTTTCTGACAAGAACACTTAAGAAAATAGGTTTAGGTAGGACATTTCTTAAACTGATAGAGGCCATCTCTAGTGCCTCCAAATTATTAGTGAGAACATGTGGTGTTTGTTTTTCATTCCTGACTTACTTCACTTGGATAATGTTCTTCAATTCCATCTGAGTTGCTGCAAAATACATTATTTCATTCCATGTTATGGCTGAATAGGACTCCATGGTGTGTGTGTGTGTGCATGTGTGTGTGTGATACCCATAAAGGGTGTCAAAAATATATACACATTTTTAAAAAGGATAAAACTGTATTAAAATTGTAGTACTCTACTCATGTCTGACTTCTGCAATTGCAAGAGATACAAAATGCAGTATATAAGGTAACAAAGATTATCAGTATATATTATTACAATTTTAATACAGTTTTTATTTTCTTAAAATGTGTATTGTTGCATCTTCTCTGTGTGTGTTTGTGTACATATGTTTTATATGTATGTATATTTATATGTGTGTGCATATGTACATATATATATTTCACACTTTTAGTATCCAGTTATCGAGTTATTGGCACAGATTAATTCAATATCTTGAAATTATGAATTGTGCTATGATAAACATTCAGGTACATATGTCTTTTTCATATAATGACTTCTTTTCCTTTATATAAATACCCAGAAGTGGGACTGTTATATTAAATGGTAGGCCAACCTTTTGTTCTCTGAGGAACCTCCATACTGTTTTCCATAGAGGTTGTACGAGTTTATAGTCCCCAAACAATGTATACAAGTTCAATTTTCAGCATATAAACATCAATATCTATTGTTTTCTACTTTTTGATAATGGCCATTCTGATAGGAGTAAGGTGGTACCACACTTGGTTTTAATTTGCCTTTCCATAATCATTAGTGACAGTGGGCATTTTTTCATATTTTTACTGGCCATTTATTTATCTTCTTTTGAAAAAAAAAAAAAACTCTATCCATGTCTTTTGCTCTGTTTTAATGGGATTATTGTATTTTTTCTTGCTGATTTGTTTGAGTTTTTGCAGATTCGAGGTATTTCTGAAAAAAAAAAAAAACTGAGTATTTCCTAGCTGTTTAATAACATTCTCTCTTCCTTTCTCTATTACCATCATGCCAATCAACACCTGACAAAAAGGGTAAAGACTAAAGGTGAGATCTATGTGAGATCTATGAAAGTCTTGAAAAAACATGTTCACAAAACCCATCCAGTTCTACCACTGCCCTTGGTCAAGGCTCCAACATTGGTCACTTAGACTTCTTTGTAGCAACCAAATTATGCTCACCTTCTGTGCTTGGCTCCATTTATAGTCCATGCTGCACATGAACTTGGAGAGATGAGTTAGAAAATTATGTCAAAACTGAGCATAGAATTCGTCATTAGCTTCATCGCATTTTGAGTTTCAAATCTAGAAGCTCTGCTTAATCTCTTGGTGAATTTCCTTCCTCTGCAGTTTAATCTTACACTAATGAGCTCTCTGCACTCATTGGCCTCCTGTTGATCCCCAGGCCACACTAAACATGGAGCTACCACAGGGTTTTCTCATGCTCTTCTGTTTGCCTGTATCTTAGCTAGATCACCCCATGACTACCTCCTCCTCATCATCCAGTAATCGACTAATGAATTTTGTGTAAAGTGTTACTTACCATTTCCCCTCCCAACCCGATTAATCTCTGTGCTGAACTGCATCACTCAGTTTTGTTACCTTCAGAATCTCTACCACCAGATCCTTATTTAATCTCTAATTTCTCTGTTTCCCCCTAAAGAATATATGCTCCATGGGATCACAAGCTACATTCTCACTGCTTTATTCCCACACTTGACTCATAGCAGGTTCATAAGTACATAATAAATGGAAACTGAGGTTACTATAAAGACAAGAGATTGGGCAGAGAAATTATAGTAAGAATCTGTATATCATGACTGTGGCTATGATTATGATAATCATTAATATTTTAAGTCAGCATCGATAAAATTTATTCTCAAGTTAATACTAAAGAAATCTGTAACATGATGTTTATAATTATGTGCACATGTGATAAATTAAGAGAACTAGAAATGAGGAATAGCTAATACATGATCACATCTTATAATTTCTTTATTTTTCTTTTTTGTTGTCCTCCTTAGAAATGACTGAGCTCATGGAAGGAGAGGAGAGCAGGTGAGGGCCCTGTCGACTGCAGAGCTGGAAAGAGGAATACCTTGATGCTTGGAACAGAGTGTGAGAGTGTCTTCCCTCAAGACTTGCACACTGCCTGGAGATCACTTTGCCTCATGTTCCTCTGTCTGGGGTGTGACAGCTGATTCATTTTCTTTTTAAAAGGTACCATGATACTGGCACAGTCTTAAGGCTTTTCTCCTAAGTCTTCCATTTTCACTTTTACTGAATGCTGATTTTTCAATTCATTCTGAAAAGGTATGGCAGACATTTCCAAGCCTAGCTTTTTTGAAACTTTGATTTTTTTGAAATGCATTTCATGGCATATAATTATATCCAGGCCTCTGCAGAGTTCATTCTTCTAAGCCTGGAGAGAGGGAACAAGGGTGATACTTTATTAGATGACAGAAGCATCTGTTCTTCATGAAATTCTGGGGAGTAGAAGTCTAGTGATCTTCTCCTAATATGCAACTAAAAGACCATGGTAGACTTTTCCCCTTCAGGTCAGGTTGTCATAGGCACTCTTCAGTGGGAGTCTGATTATTAAATAGATCTAGGAAAATATGTTACCAGCAGGAGAGCTGAGGAATATGCTTTATCTGTAACTTACATAAGGCCTCAATAAAAATGATTTTGTTATTATATGTGATAGGCCAGATTAATTTCTACTTGAATCTGGATGAATGGACCCAAGTCTGTGTATTATGCAATCTTTACCCCAATATTGGGTAGAGAATGCTATGTATGCTATTTATTTTTTATTTTGGTCTATTTTATTTTAAGGTCTATGGTATATAATTATGTAGTTCTTCCTTCTTAAAACTACTATTCTCTCACATTATCTGTGATTCTAACTGTGTTCTTTATTATGGCAAAATAAATTAAAAAATTTCTCTAATATATTACATTTAACAATATATACTTCTCATCTAATACAGATCATCTTGGAAACATTTTGCAAATATCTCATCTGGATGACCTAAATGGTGAAGGAATATACCCTATACTTTCCAAACAAACCTGGCAAAGGTAGTCTTTTAAAACACTCTTTGTCAGTAGAGACCTCACACTCTCAAAGCCTCTGACTTGTGAAGAACAAGTCTCCAGTTTATAGTTTATATAAACATTGATTGTTTAAGACATTTCGAAAGTAAGACAAAGTACATTTCAGTAATTGATTCCTTGGGCGAGATGACTGGATGGTCTTCTTTATATTGGAATTACCACAACTTTTATATAGTAAATCAATTTTAATCATTATTTTAATTTTTTAAATCAGTTGAATAATGAGGATCCCATTTTATCGCCTTTGTTTTACTGTTTGAAACCTGCACAAAACTCAGGATATTGATTTACAATAAAAGTAACCCTTAAAAAAGGGTTTACATATTTAAGCACATTAAAGCATTACCTAAAATCAAGAGTCATCTAATTCATTAACCAGTTAAATTTTCAAGGAAATAAAATCACTCTACAGGCTGCATACATTTAAAATGTTTGCACTTCAAGCAGGGCTTTGAAACAACCGTAGTTTTGGCTTCAAAAGGCCGATACTTTTTATGCCTCTCACACTCACTCCTTTCTCTGTGTGTGTCTGTTTGTGTGTGTTTATGAAAAGCTCCCACTGATTTCAAAGATTCCAGGAGAGGAAAAGCAAATAAATATTCTTCTACATTAATCAACTATTGTGGGATTAAAAACAAACACATGTGTACAAGCAGGACAGATGAAGGGAACTGTAATGACTTTTGTTTTCTGGGTCTTTTTCTTCCTCTTGTTCTAGTGTATTATTTCTATCTTGTTTTTTGTTTTAATCAATAAGCACAACATTTATCTCTGTTCCATCTGACTTGGGGAAATTTATGGGATTATCAGAAAGATAATCTGTAGGAAAGATCACTACAGAAAAGACTATCGTGTTCCAAAAGAGCAAGATTTTGGAGCAACTGACAATAAAAATTCATTCGTTTTCAGTTAATGTTGATTTTCCAGAAAAAAAGGAAACTTCCTTTTCTCCACTTACAAGTATTTTACTTCACTTATTACTTTTCTACTTTCATGATCGTGATTATTACCAAAATTATAAATTGTTAGTTTATTCATCAGATTATTTTCTTAAGTTCTCCTCATTTTACTGAAAAAAAAAAAAAAAATCCAAAACAAAACCTAAAAAACAAAAAATGAACAACAATGACAACAACAAAAAGCTTAATGGAACAATTTTAAGGTCATTATTACTAAATTTACTGGTGCATTTAGAAATTCCTAAGTTTGAATCTTAACTTAAAAGAACAAACGTATAGATCACTATTCTGTGAATCTTCTCAGGCCTCTCCACCTGGTATGCGTATGCACACTGGATTTCTTTCTACTGCTTTCTGAATATATCTGTTGTAGCACTAGTAATATTGCTTATCCTAGCTCATTTTCATATTCATCTTTTTTGTAAGTCTGAACTCATACCTGTATCTATCTCTAGATATGTGGGCAATGCTTAGCATGTACTAGGCAATAAGTAAATGTTTGCTAAACCAAGTGTTTTAATTTCTGTAATTTCACTTTTTTCTGAATATAAAATTTCAAGCCTTATTGCAGAATATTTGGAAAAAACCTAAACATGCAAACATTTATTACTTTTAACTCTATCATCCTTAAAAATCCATTGCCAACATTCATGCCTTTATTTTTCCTAACTGCATTTAATTTGTGGTTTAAGATGAATAATCAAGGTCTTCCACAACCCCCAGATGTTTCTTTTTCCTGCCCTTAACTGTGCAATTTACTTCTTATTTAAATTTTGTATATTTTGAAGTTTTGCTCATTTTCTGGCTGTTTTGTAGTTATGTAGGGTTGATTTTATCCACCTTATTCATTCATTTACTGTCCAGGAAGAAATACAGATACTCATTGACCTCCTAGTATGTTTTAGATACTTTATGAGGCTTTGGGAACATAAGATTGAGGAAATACACACTTTTGCCTTCATAGAACTTAGGAAAGCAAATTATAACAAGAGTGTTGACTAAAAAGAAGGGAAATCAGTTGAAAAATGAAATACTTTTAGGTGTGCAAGGAAGAGAAAACATGAATAATCTGCAATGTTCATAATCTATGTAGCATCCAAAAGTTGTCTGTATTTGAACGTCTGCTGGTGTGTGTGTGTGTGTGTGTTCATGCACCTGTATGCACACAAGTACTTTTCTTATTCTGATTAAGTAATGGAAGTACTTACAACTTTCTAGCTATCCCAAATCCTTTTAAAATATAAGTTTAATCATCCTGTAAAAGATTAATCACTTAATTTTCCATGATGTATTATTGATTTATTAAAATATCTTCTTTTAAAAGAACTCATGGAATTTTAAGAGTTTAAAACATTGAGTGTAAACCTTTCAATTCTGATATTTTATATGTAGAAATTATATTTCTAGTTCAGATGCTTTCAAAAAGTTAAAATCAAACTGCAAGTCAATCTAAAGAAATAAGATAGAGGTCTGCAAATGATATAGTATTCTGTCCACAATAAAACTGCTAAAAGAAATGTTTATCATTTTATTTGTTTACCCCAGAAAAATTTCAAGTTGAAATATTTAAGTAAAATTTCTCCAGCAATGTTAAATATCCCATAACAAAGACAAAAAAAAAAAAAAGAGGGCCAGGTGGCTCAAACTGAAACTATGTGGATTTCCAAAAGTGATTAGTACTTTTCCAAATGATTATTATGGATTATACCTGAGTTGTGACGTAATTTAAACAGATAACTAGTCCTATGTACCTTTTCAATTTCATACACAATAATGCAAATTAGAAATGCTTTGTGCTTAGGTTTAGTTCTACTCACATAATCAATGTGAAGAGTAAAAGTGATTGGTATTAATACATGAAAATGTTTCTTTTAATTAAATCTGAGGAAGAAAATAAATTCTAAGTAGCTAAATATTCTAAATGACTTAATGGAGAAACAAATACCAAAGAGCACCTTCAAAACAACTTTCTTCATTGGTTTTGTTGTTTAAGAGTTTTCTTGGCTCAGCGCCTGTAGTTCAGTGGGTAGGGCGCTGGCCACATATACTGGGGCTGGAAGGTTCCAATCTGGCCCGGGGCCTGCTAAACAACAATGACAACTGCAACAAAAAACCACTGGTGTTGTGGCTGGAGCCTGTAGTCCCAGCTACTTGGAACACTGAGGCAAGAGAATCACTTAAGCCCAGGAGTTGGAGGTTGCTGTGAGCTGTGACTGTACAGCACTTTACCGAGGGCAACATAGTGAGACTCCGTCTCAAAAAAATTTTTTTTCTTGTAAGAAATGTAGTGGTTAAATACTTAAGAGAGCTAATTTTCTATATTGTTTTGAAAATAGGTTAGAATCCCTCAGGAATTATTTGTAGGCAAAAGTAGCATATGAAGTCAGAAAATTAAGTTTGCGAATTCATCCTAGAAAAAGTGATAACGTACCTCACTGCTGACTATCACTATGGTCACCTCCAAAGTACTCCCTTTGGCCATCTAGTGTCTATGGTGGTATTAGCGATGGGGTATACAGCACTTTTCCTAGGATGAGAACATGAACTTAAGTGTCAGAACTTGTATGATGACAACTGTTATGGCCATTCCAGGAAAAGAATTTTGAAATTGCTCTGAATGGGGGACTGGCTGCTTGACCTTGCTTCCCAAGGGCAGCGCCTCGCAGGTGATGGTCGTGCTATTCAGCCATGAGGGATGGGGCATGTTTTCTAGGATGAACATAGCTGTCTAACCTCATTTATGTTTTTTGGTTTCATAAATGTGAGTAGACGCTCATGATAAGGTATTTTTTTTTATATTTACATCTCCTGACTTTAAAATAAACTTTACCTTTATTATTCATGGTTTTATTTTCCTTGATGTTATTTAACATTTATTTGCTATTATCAGTAAAAAGGACACTAGAGGGAGATAGGTAAAACCTTCAAATATCTTAGTAACTGTTCACAGAATGATATTGCCTTAATTTTCACTTTTGATTAATGTTTTATTCCTTAGCAGGAATAAATATATATGGATTAATGTTTTATTCCTTAGCAGGAATAAATATATATTGATTAATGTTTTAGTCCTTAGCAGGAATAAATATATTATGTATATTTATATAATTACATAAATAAATTTGTATTTGTTGAAATACAGTATACAGGAATGTTCACTAATGTAAGTCAATTTCTACAAATGAAGGACTAAATCATCAACCATATAGAGGGAGGAACAGAAGGCTTCATCCTTCATAGATTAATTTTCCCTGCTTTTGAACTTCATGTAAGTCAAACAGTAAGTTCCCTATAATATCTGGCTACTGTCACTCAAATTTGTTTCCGAGGTTTACCCATTTTTTTTTTTTTTTTAACTACAGTACAGGTTTTTATTTGTTTGCTTTTTTTATGCTGGAAAGCGGGGATTGGAAAAAATAGTTTACAAGAGGTAAATATGGGCTCTGTTGTAATTAACTCTGCCACTGTAACATGTCATAACCTTACGGAAGCTATAGACGGTATACAGAGGTGCTAAAAATATGTACACACATTTCAAGAAAGGAAAAACCTGTAATACTCTGGTCACACTTGGCTTTTGCAATCATACAAGGTGCCCAAGCATGACTTGTACTCATATTTTGTTATCAGTATATATTAAGTATTATAATTTTAATACAGTTTTTTCCTTTCTTAAAATGTGCCTACATGTTTGGCAGCCCCTGTGTGTGTCTGTATGTATGTGTGTGAAGACATATGAATATATACGAATGGACATGTCTATAGTTGAGTAAAACTTTATTTACAAAAGCAGGCAAGGGTCCAGATTTGGTCCACTGGTCAGTTCTCCAATCCATCCTGTGTAATATTCTATTGTGAGAATATCCCAGAGTTTATTTATCCAGGCCCCTGTTGGCATTGTCTTTAGTTTGGTTAATGGTTTGATGCTAGAAAAAAAAACATTTTAGTGCATGCCTTTCGATGCCCTTCCATATGAATTATGGTTGTCGGTATAGTAAATTTAGTAATTCCTGGGTCACAGAAAGGGCTTAGGCTCAGCTTGAACGGATACTGCTTCACAGCTTTCCAAACAGATGCTCACCAACAATGCTGAGGGTTCTGTTTGCTCCCACTCTCCAACACCACTTGGTATTGTCAGTTTGTACTGCAGTATACTGATAACTCACTCTTTAAACAGAGTTGATCATAGAATTTAATTCTGCAGCAGGAAATCTATCTCCCTGGAAGATGTTATGAGAAATTTAAACTTAAGTTGAAACATGTAATTTTAGTTAATTTGGACTCTCCCCTCACAGTTTGGCATCCACACACACCACACACACCCTCCCAAAACTTAAAGAACTAAACTGCATTTGCTAGTCACGAAAGAACTCTAGGATTTCCTATTGTGCTTTAGAGGGGGGGGAAAAATCATGCATTTGTACGGTTAGAAAAACAGAGAGAAACAGTGTAGCATCCTATTATCTTAAAAGGATCATTTCAAAACCTCAGAAACCGTCTCTAACCAGGGCTATAAAAGGCAGCTCAAAGTGCGTTGGGACGTGCAGGAAACGCTCGTTAATCAGGCACACTGTGAGTTAAGTCTTTACTTTTAGGAATCATTTCTAATCATTTGTAATTAGAGTAATGCTTTTGAAAATGTTTGCCTTGATAACCATGAGGAGTTGAAAGTCTCTCTTTTGGGAAAGTGAGCAGATGGTGTCACTTCATTTACTTTTTCCTGTGTGGTGGAAAGGCTGAGAGATTTAACTGTCCTTTCCGTTCTCCTGCCTAGGGTTTGGACAGTTGTCTAGTGTGTGGTCATAGCTCCTGGCTCAGCTATTTCTCGTCCGGTTCCCTTTGTCCGATATCACTTTGATCCTTGCCCAATATCAGCTATGCCTTGCTTGGATGATTCTCTCACTCTGCCTCTTACTCTTTTCCTTGGCAGAAGTATTCTTTTCTTTTGGTTAGAAGAATCTGGCCAGTAATGAGGTGGTAAGCTCCTGTCGAAGCAGCAGGAGTTGTCAATGCTCCCTTTCTTTCATTAACTTTCTTGGGCTGTAGCCACAACAGCGAGACTTCGGGGACTGAGATTTAACCTTCTCCAGCACTGATCATTTTTCCACATGGATTCACATGGCCCCATAGCCCCTTGGCCCCTTTCACTAGCCCCCTCCCTTCACCTTGCTTTTTCATAGTTTATCTTGAACTTTCTGTCCAATGCTCTCCAGGGCCACTATGAAATAATATGCTGAAGCGTTTCTTTCTTTAGTTAACTACCTTTTATTCATTGTTGTTAAAAGAAAAGAACTTTCATATGGTGGTAACAAAAGGTTCTTAAACTTCAGATAACAGCTGTGGCAAACTATCTTTTCTCTTATAAAATAAGCAAGTAATTGGTAAATATTCTTTTGTAGCATCATATCATTTTATTTTCATCCTAGTAGAATGAAAATCTTTATATTTTTCTGCTTAATAGTAATGACTATATATGTGTGTGTGTGTACGAAGCATAATGTATAATTAAAAATATGTATCTCTTTAAGTAGTTGAATATTCATATAGGCACTCACCATTCAATTCATTCTGCAAGAAACAATGTCTTGATGGACAGATTGAGGACTTTGACCTGTGGAGTTTAAAGTGATAATAATAATAATAGTATTACCAATAATAATAATTATGATAATTAGGCTATCCTATTTTGAGTGCCTACTGTGTGACAGATATGGTGCCAGATGTTATGTGTTACACGTGTGTGTGTGTGAAATTTTCAGTTCCCATGTTAAATGTATCTTATAATTATGATCATGGACATTTTACAGGTAAGGAAAATGAAGCATGAACAGTTTTCAAAGTTCAAGGACTAGATTTACTTGATGTTTCAAATTTTGAATTGATTTCTGCATATCAATGGGACATACATCTTTACTAATATTTTATGAGATATTATATATAAGTGTGTGTTTCATTATAATTTAGGTATATTCATTTACTTATGATCACTTATGAATTATGCTTTTTTTAAAATAGGATTCGGAGGTATAGAGCTAAATGCAGCTGTGTTATTGGCTAATTATAACTTTTATTGTTATTTCCATTGATTTTCAGCTTACTAATAGTGACTATGATGGTTTTCCATTCTCTCAATTTATACTAACACCAAATTAACACTAATGCAGGTAAATGTCCACATGGAATAATACTGCCATTAAGTGCTTTATTATAGTTTTTCATTTCCTGGGATGTTAGTTACTCTAATGTTCCTTCGTTTTTATTCTGTGTGTTCAACTCTTTTATACTCATATTTGAAGATGTATGTTTTTGATCATCTTTTACCAGTAGCAGTCATAGGCTTTTAGTTACCCTAGAAAAATTATAAAGCAATTTTTTTGACACAGTGCATTTTACCACTTATATTTGGCAGCACAGGAAAAATGCCAGTCTAAGCCAGTTCCTTGTCATCAGGTGTCCTACTAACAGCAATTGGGTAACATGTATGTACTGTGGCAATTGCCTTAAAGGCCAGGAAATGAGTTCTGAAAAGAATGTATAGGAAGTCTTATATTACAAAGAGATAACATTGTAAAGAGATAGAAACCTGTAGTCAAAAAATTCATTTAAACCGATGGAGATATTGTTTGTAATGCGATCTGAGGTGTTAACATATTTCATTTATTTTAGTTTGAAAAAATATCAATCACAGGTAGTAAAAAAATTCTTTGTGTCTCTATATTCTTAAATTACATAAATGTGTTCAAGCTTAAACAAGATGCTATTGGAAAATTTATAAAAAAAAAAAAATAGACTTTTAGAAGAGTAGTTTTAGGTTCACAGTAAAATTAAACAGAGGCACAGAGATTTCCCTAGACATGTATTGGTGGCCTCATTATCAATATCCCTCACCAGCGTGACATATTTATTGTAATTGATGAACCTACCTTGACACATCATTATGACACAGGTCCAGAGCTGACACCAGAGTTCACTCTAGGAGTTAAATGATGCCATGTATAATGGCATGAATCTACCATTATAGTATCAGAAAGAGTAATTTCATTGCTCTAAAAATCCTGTATCTTTTTTTGTTAGTTTTCTTTAAGCTTTCAATAAATCTTTATTTGTTACAGACATAATAATAAATATAAGGTAAATGTTTTTATATGTTTATTACTCATTTTTATTTTGTGAATTTTTTATGTATTTTTAACATATGTATGTATTCATTTTTTGATAGACACATTAAGTAAATGTAAAATGTCTTTATTTTGAACTGATGTTTTTTATACAGTGAAAGGTAAGGGTCTAGTTTCATTATTCTGCCTGAGGATTATCCAATTTTCCCAGCCCCATTTGTTGTAGAGACTATCTTTTTCCCAGTTCCTGGCACTTTTGTAAAAAATCAGTTGGCTGTAGGTGTATCAACTTATTTCGGAGCTCTCTGTTCTTCTCCATTGGTCTCTGTGCCTATTTTTATGCCAGTACCATGCTGTTTGGGTTATTATAGCTTTGCAGTTAGGTTGTTTAATGCCTCTAGCTTTGTTCTTTTTGCTCAAGATTACTTGAGCCAAAGATTACTTTGGCTATTTTGCATCTTTGGTGGTTCTTTATAAACTATCTGAAAAAGAAATTAATAAAATTATCTATCTTTATAAACTATCTGAAAAAGAAATTAATAAAATTATTACTTTGGCTATTTTGCATCTTTGGTAGTTCTTTATAAACTATCTGAAAAAGAAATTAATGAAATTATCCCATTTATATAACTACAAAAAGTAAGATACGTAGGAATAAACTTAACCAAAGACCCAAAAGATTTCTACACTGACAACTATTGGACATTGATGAAAGAAATTGAAGGAGATATAAATAAATGAAGAGATATGCTGTGCTCGTTGAGTGAAAGAATTGATATTGTGAAAATGGTCATGCTGCCCAAAGCTAGGTACAGATTAAGTGCAAGCCCTATCAAAATGCTAATGACATTTACTGAAATAGGAAAATAAAATTTCCATGTCTTTTCATAAATTGGTAGTTCATTTCTTTTTGGTAAAATTTATACTTTTTCAGTGGATAAGCCTTTAATTCACTCCCCCAGAATTGTCTGATCTGTTTTAAGCACTGGAGCTAAAGGAATTAAAACAGTCAGGCACAGTGGAAAACACCTTGGAATGAGAGCAGGGGAACTTGGCTGCTGTCCCTGATCTCGCACTCTACTCTCAACAACTCCTGGTCACCTTGACTAAGCATCTTGCCTTTGAGGCTCTTCCTTTTCTATGAAATAAGAGATTTTGAGAAAATGTTCTATTCTGTCCTTTCAAGCTCCCGACATTCATGATAATCATCTGCCTTAACAGAAGATATAGTCTTGTGTCCAAGACTGGATATGATACTTTACTAAAACTATTTGAGTGTATCTTGCCAAATATTATTCACTATGTGAGATGGGCAAGAATATGGAAAATTACCTAAATTTTTCTAAACACGGGTTACTCCTTCGTCACTGATAGAGCAAATTAAAGATAACTGTTTCTTTGATCTTGACACTTCCCACTTTAAAGTCTTTCAATGGCTTCTCATTGCCCTTAAAATAAAGATCAGCCTCTTTAGACTGGCCTGCAAGTTCATTGCCCATCCGCTATCATCATTTAGGCCCTGTATATTGAGGTAGGTTGAATGTATAATGGCTCAAACACAACAGCAGATGTGCATTTCTTGTTTAAACCACAGTTCATCAAGGGTTTCCTGTTGGCAGGCCTTTGGCAGGGCCTTAGAGACCTACATACTTCCCAAGTTCTACCATCCTGCAGAACCTGGACTTTCTGGTATTCATTTGACAAACAGGAAAGGGAGAATGAGCCTTGGCTCAGAAGTGACACACTTTATTTCTACTCACATTCTATTGGGGAGAAATAGTCACAAGCCACACCTAAATACCAACTGATAAGCTGGGAAATACAATGTCGCTCAATGTCCAAGAAGAGAAACTGTGGTGCGCAACCAGCAGATGCTACCACAGTTTCATCTGTCATTAAGTCTTAATTTTTTTGGTGCCTGGAATGCCTACATTCTCTTCACTCAAGAGCCCCTTCTTCTTCACCTGCCTCAGACTCAGCCCTCAGGTCTTAAGTGGTGGTGACTTTCCTTCTGTGCACTTTCTTTCTATCCTATCTTTCATCTTACTTGAATACTCATTGCAGTGTATCCTAATTAATTATGTTTCCACCCTTAGGTTCTAACGTCCTTGAAGGCCGAGATCTTAGTTTTCTTTTTTCCCAGTTTGGTTCAGAAGTGATGGAACAAGTAAGTGAAAATGGCTGAAAGAAGGAAAGGAAAAAGAAAAAGAGTAATTGTGGGGGCTAGGAAAAAGATAATGGGCTACATTGTCACATCTTTCTTGTTTTATTTTTCACTGAAAAGACTAGTTGTTTGAGCATGGTATTGTTAGAAAAAAGAGGTTCATCATTCTTTGTGGCCATAATAAGGGATAGGTAATACTACAATAATTTGTTGTATTATTATAGAATATAATTTCACTTCTCTGGGATGAAAAGAAAATACTCAATCTCAAACTCAGGGGGCTGAATCTTAAAATATTTTCAGTGTCCCATTTTTCTCTTGCCTCTCAGCAGTGGTCCTTCAAAATACTTGCTGTCATGTTGATGCTAAAAGACTTCTGATCATCTCCACTGAATAGTAACTTTCTCCTTTTCTCTATGAGATCAGAGGCTATATAAGAAGGATAAAGTGAAGATCAGATTCATTATGGGTTTTCTTTTGAGAGAATTATCTGAAGATTTGAAAACATAAACAGCTGAACTAATCTTCAAATTACTGTGAACCTGTTATTCTATTTAAATATCTTACAACCAGAGTGCTATAATGTTTTCAAATTTCAGATTTACAAATATATATGCAAAATTCCTTTTTTAGTTTAATAGGGAAATGTATAAATAGAAATTGCTATGTGGTGAAGCAGGTGTGTGAACTTTTTTTTTCCAGAAAAAAAAAAAATATATATATATATATATATGGAGAGAGAGAATTTAGCAATGTGGCAACTAGTATTGCTGAAACCCAAATTGTAATATATTTTAGGAACTACACCTAGAAGTAAGCAAATAAATAAAACTCTACAGAATTTTACTGTCATATGGTGGATACCAGTCAAAGAATCTAAAACTATGTGATATCCAGTGATATATAATTAAGACTTCTTAGTAGAATTCTGAAAAAATGAAAACACACAATTATTTAAAAATAACTTTATAAGTGTTCTATTTCAGATGTAAAATTCAACCATTTTCTATAGCATTTTTTTTTCTCAAGTTCTCACAGATATAATAGTTGGAGGATAAGTTTTAGATAAAATTTATTTAAATATAAACTTTTTTTAAAGTAAAATTCAGACTTCATGAGTTACCAAAGTTTTCCGCATCAGTGTATAAAGTCCACAAAATATATTACTTATTTTGACCTCTATTGATGCTATTCATAAAATGTTTCTATCTGGTATGGATTAGATTAAAAAAATTAACAAAAGCATCAGTTTATAAATATTAATTTATAAGTACTAAAATCATAAATAAATGCAGACAGTCGTAGCATTTAAGTACCCTGACAGGATTTTGGGGCTTATCACTCCCATTATTTGCAGTGATTGCAGATAATTGAAACTTATTTCCATGTGCTGAGTTGTCAATCTAGTTGAATTCAAATGTCCATCTGTCTTTTTAAAAAAAATTTAGATTGCTATAAGGGTACATACAACTAGGTTACAATGCTTGTTTATAAGGTGAAGTCCAAGGTGCAGTTGTGTCCTTTACTCAGAAACTGTGCTTTATATATGTACATTATACTCCTTAGGTGGGAACTTACTGAGCCCCTTCTCCCACCTCCCTCTTGAATTTTATTTTTTTCTTATGTGGATCTGTAGTTATTAATCTACTAATTTCAACTTATTATTGAGTACATCGGATGCTTGAGTTTCCATTTCTGTGATACTTTACTTAGGAGAATGTTCTCCTAAATCTTCCAGGTAAATACAAATGATACAAAGTCTCTACCTTTTTCATGGCTGAATAATATTTCATGGCATATATATATATATATGTGTACATATGTATGTGTGGATATATATATATATATATACATATACATACATATATAGCACAGTTTATTAATCAATTCATGGATTGATGGGCATGATTGGGCTCTTGATTGGGTTTTTCCATATTTTTGTGATCGGGCTGCTTATAAACATTCAACTGAAAGGAGCCTTATAGTAAAATAACTCTTTTTTCTTTTGGCTAGATACCTAGTAATGTGATTGCAGGATCACATGGAAGGTCTATTTTTAGTTCTTTGTAGAGTCTCCATACTTCTTTCCATAAAAGCTTTACTAGGTTACAGTCCCACCAACAGTGTATGTTAGTCTGGTATTACTGGGCTATCTCAAGACCAAAGATGAGAAAATGTAACACTGATTTTTAAACAAAAATTATCCAAAAAGCTTAGAACTATTCTCTTTTAAAATAATAACCAGTGTGATGTAAATGTGTCAACCGGTCTGTGAAACTAGTGTATGATGCCCCATGTATCAATGTACACAGCCATGATTTAATAAAAAAAAGGAAGAGAGAGAGAGACACACACAATAAAAAAAAATAATAATAATTCTTTCAATAGGGTAAATCTCTGACTTTTGTTTATATTTTTAGGCTTATACATGTATTCCAAGTGATCTCAGATTGCTAAGCTTTTAGTTTTACCTTTTGTGATTTTTTTTTCCTTAATGTCAGCAATCCATTTTTTTCTTCTATCATTGTGTAAACTATCATCAGCCATTCTTTTTAAACTTTCTTACTTTAGTCTACTATGATACAGAAAGATACAATCAAAATTGTAGAATTATCTTTTTAAAAAGAACAAGTAGTATAGGAACCTGGAAATCATCTTTCACTTCTCCTTAACTTCTGTAAGAATAGGAAATTAGCCTTCCAAAAAGAAGAGAGGGCTAAAAAGTGAAAATTAGTATGGGCATTTCAGTTGAAGGAAAAATAACAACATGGGTGTAGATCAGTTCACCAAAGGCAGAGGATAGCCAAAGGGACAATGCTTCTATTTGGGACCAAGGGAATAAAAAAGTGAGAAAAGAAACAACATTGTAGAAAAATTAAAAGAAAAAAAACTGGGTTGTCATGGAAGTTGTATAAGGAGGAAGAGTAGTCAGCAGCAGTGGATGTTGTAGGGAAGACTAAAGTCTATTTTGTATAATTTGGTAAAGACTGTATGGTTCTTAGCACGTTAAATGTTTTGATGTGGTCTGCACAGTGTTTTAATGTAATTCTTGTAATTTTCTTCCATATTGACGTGTCAGGCAAAAAGGACTCAGTATGTTCACTTTTTTTGAAGTCATAATTTTTCCATTGTTGTGCCTACATCTTCCTTTTCCCAATCCTTTCTGTCAAAATATTTTGCTTTGCTACTGTATACAGTCTCGAAAAGCATTAGTAGTACTTGCTTTTTGCTCTGAAATGGATCCTTTTTGAATACAGGTGAATTTCTCTGTTAGCTAATAGTAGTGTTGCTGGTTCGGTAGCAACTGTTCAGTTCATGTTTTGATGCAGGGTTTATGAAAATGTTGATTCTTGTTCTCCATAGCCAGAGAAAGACAGTTAAAAAATTGGGATATCTTGCCTTTCAGAGATGGTCTCAGATTCCCAGCTGCCATGGGAAAGAAGCAAATGGTTCTTTCTTTCCCCAAAGAACTGTCTGCTTTATCCCTTTGGGACTTAGGACAGGCAGCCAAGAAAAATAAAAAATTGGGAAGTCATTTTTCCTAAACACGTGTATCTTTATTCTGAGTTCATTCTTGAGTTCTGCAGAGTGCAGACATAGTTTATCATATTTTTGTTTTTTAGATTATGCCAACATAAGTCATTTTTGGAAGAAATACTTATGCGTCTCATTTATCAACTAGAACCACTAGATAGACAGCTAAAATCTTCCTGGAATAGTTCAAGTGTCTATCCCAGGGTGGGCAAATGGGATAGCAGTCTACCCTGTAATTGTAAACACCTTTTATTGTTTCCCAGGTGTGAGATATCTCAGATATTAGGTATTATAAAGACAGGAACGGTTGTACCCACTTTCATTCTATTTGAAAATAGTATACATGTGGTCATATATTACTCATTTTAGCTAGGTAATTTAACCATCCTTGTCTTAATTCTTAATATTTTGTAAATAATTTAAAAATAAGTAACTTCTTACATGCAATAATTTATTTAAATGTAAAATAACAAACTATATTTAAAATAACAATATTTTTTAAAATCAACTTTGTAGAAAGAATGTTAATCATATTTATGCAGTATCAAGTAGGTTAATGTGATTGCCTGCCACTCAGCCATAGATGAACTCAGAGATGAACTTTTGCCCTCCATAGTGAAATGAATGGCATTTATCCTTTCTGTGCTCTCTCGGTATACTTGACCAGTGGTTCCTAAAAAGAAGTGTTTGTGTGGGTTGTCCTATCTTGCTCTTTCTTGGCTGTATGTACTCTAGTTATTTTATTTGTTGCATTTTAAAAATCTAGGATGTGAGCACTCCAGTTTGTACAAATCAAATAATCAACACATCAAATCCCATAATGGCATGAATGTATTTAAGATCTATGTACAAATGACTTAATAAAAAAAAAAAAATCTGAACTTTTTTTTTTTTTAATTTTGTAACTAATTAGAAAAGCAATAAGGATTATTGCAAAACTTATAACAATAGAAAACATTTTAAGGAAAATAATACCATTTATAAAATTCCATTTCTTAGATATAAATACTCTTAATATTTTTGCTTTCTACCCTCTAGAGCAGTATTTTTCAGCCTTTTTTATCTCATAGCACACTAGAACCAGTAGTTAAATTTCTGTGACATACTTAAATTATGTTGATTAAAAAAAAAAGAGTTAAAAAAAAAAAAAGAATATACCTACCGTGCTTTGAACTTCTATTTTATTTGTTTGTTTGTTTGTTTGTTTGTTTATTTATTTATTCATTCATTTATTTGCAGTTTTTGGCCAGGGCTGGGTTTGAAAACCCGCCACCTCCGGCATATGGGACCGGCACCCTACCCCTTTGTGCCACAGGCGCTACCCTATTAACTTCTTTTGAAAATTAATTAATGATCTTTAAAAATTTTCACAGCGTACATAAGATCTTCTCATGGCATGTTGATTCTTGTGCTGTGACACATTGATTGAAAATCCCTGCTTTAGACTTTTTCTGTGTGTGATATATGTAAGAGTGTGTGTGTATATACAGTTGCTTCATTTTGAAATGTTCTAATTTGGGGAGGTCTTTCTTAAAGGTCAAATTTAATTATGTGTTCTTTTGTAGGTAGTTTACATTCACTCACAAGAAAAATTTTAGGCTTTTGATATTTCCTAAAGGATAAAATAGGCTTCTTTGTAACATAGCATACATATCTGTACACTTTTTCTTTTTAAAATGTAGTCCTTCTGGGGATTCTATAGAGTCTAATATCGTTTTGCCAGTGATCAGAAACATTTTTTCAAAATTTTGATTCAATAATTCCACCAAAAATCAAAGCAAAATAAAATCTCATCTGAACCAGTTTCAGTAGAAACAAAAGGAGGGGTTTGAGTTTATTCATACTTGAGATTTGTTGGAGGTGCTTATTTTAAAATCTTTTTGATTTCACAGAAGGACTCTTGTTTTTAACCTTTCTCTCTTCTAGTCACTACTTTGCATTATCCTATTTCTAGGTTTGAAAAGACACATATGGTATGTATATACATTTCTCTAGGACAGAAGATTTTTTAAAAGAATCTTATAATTTAAATGCCATCTACTTCCCCTCTCACCTGTCAAAAGTAGATAAAGTAAAAACAAATCTTTAAATGTATGATTTATAAAATTCACTATATACAGTGTACTGCCTTCCAGAGTGCTAGGATTACAGGTGTGAGGCACTGCATCTGGCTCTAGATTATGTATTTCTTTACAAAGTCAGAACACTGTAAACCAAAAGTACATTTAAAGAAAGTCAAAATTTTTATATGGCATTGTTCGAGAGAAGTAATAAAGCAAGTTAAATGTTCTTATTAGCATACTAAGTTTTGCTACCTGTGGAATACATATTCATTGAATAATGATACAGATAAAGTTAGAAAACTCAACCGAAGAGGTTAGCATGTTCTTTTGAAAGAATGGTGTCTTCATGTTCCAGGTGAAATTTAATATCTGCATAGCAATAGTAGCTTAATCTTTTACTTTAGAGGCTTTAAAATTAAATCTACCAATAAACTTTGGCAAAATGGCTGCAAACATCTGGATTCCTGAACAATTTGATTAGTTACTCAAAACCCAAGATTTCAATGAAATGACATAGTATAGCTATAAACAATAAACACAAGTTTAGTCCTGGTATGTGTATAGCTTTGCTATGTTACAAGGAAGGTATTTTGTTTTTCTCTGTTGTGAATTTAGTGTAATAAATAGATATGTAATCTACAAATAGGATAAAAAATTGTATAAAATATATTGAAACATTGATCACATTTCATAATTATTTCTAAGCAAGTTCTTTTCTTAGC
Source organism: Loris lydekkerianus (assembly GCA_963574355.1). NCBI lineage: Eukaryota > Metazoa > Chordata > Mammalia > Primates > Lorisidae > Loris > Loris lydekkerianus. The sequence goes on from CAUYPK010081639.1 coordinate 45,643, forward strand.
TTTCTTATCTTGTGTTGTTTTCAATAATTAGATGTGAATTTAGCTACATGTATGGAGTGCCAAGGTAGGTACTATCCATAAGTGCCTTACACATACTCACAATTTTCTTTCAATGCTTTGAGCTAGGTATTACAGATAAAGAAGCTGAAACCTGGAGATTTTTAAGCTGTTTGCTGGTAACTGGCAGAGCTAGGATTCAGACATAGGCATTCTGTTTCTAGAGCCTATAATGTGACAGAATTCCCTAGAATTCTGGGAAGGTTGATTGCGCTATTAGATACTACATACATTAGAAATTAAAGAATTCATTTTATATATGCATTCGTTACGATTATACAGCAAAAGTCAGCATTCATTTAACAAATGATAGCAAATAAGCAGAAGGGTCAAGTAACAAGTATGGTCTTAACCTAATACGCTGATTTGTGCAATGTCCATAGTTCTTTTGAATGAAAGAACAAAAGTATAGTGGAAGATAACTCCTGAGGGAAGAAAGCTTAATATAGTATTTTTAAATACTTAATATCTTTTCAAATATAGGAACTATAAGTGAAAAATAAACTCCAGAATCACAAAGAATCTGGGGAGTACCCTAAACCCAGAGATCATTCTATATATTACTGTAAAATAGGACTTTTCAGTGAGATTCTGCATCTCCTTGTTTCAAAGTCTTTAGCATGCCCTTATCACTAGGAACTTCATTAAATGAGCTTTTTTCCAGAAATGAAATACTATGTGTCCAAAGTACCGTAAGTTAAGATTGTCAAGCTTATCCAAACACCATAAATCATCCTGTAAAGCTTTTACATTTCTAAAGTTGTTTGCATTTTATCCTCACTGATGTCTGTGGAAAAGGATGTAGAAAAGATTATTGTTCTTGAGTTATCCCCTGTGATGGAGGTCTCAGGTCTTTTAATTAATCCTTGACATTAATGACTGTTGCTCATTAACTCTTGGTGAGGATGGTTCTTGTTTCTCTCCAACTTGCTAATATGGTTCTCTTCTAATTTTTCCTTTTTTTAAAAAAATGGTCTCCTTTCTGGTAGAAAAAACACATTTAATGTTTGAAAAATGCTTATCAAAGGTAAATCTACAAAATTTACAGTGTCTTAGTATTTTAATTTACTTCTATAAGTAAGCAGTAATTATCCTGGGTTGATTATAGAAAACATACTGCTTTATTATATCAAGTCTTCTAATCCTGTATACGTTAATTTCTTCGACAGTTTGTAGAAGTGTAACATCCTTAGTGTATGGGCTTGGCCAAACCTTGTATTCTTGTGAACTCTGACCATGTTTCTTTATTCTAGGACTCCTGGTATTGATACCTGATGCAACAAAACAACCTTCTTGGTGTTTCCCTTCCACCTTACACTATATGCTTCTCATTTTCTATCGCAAAGCTAAATGACAGTTTTTACATGGTATTTAACTCAACTTTTTCATATTATAACATTTAAGTGGGATTTTGTAAATACTTCCATCTTTTGTGAAAAATTTCAAACATATGCAGAAGTAGAGGGAATATTATAATAAAACACCCATGTATTTGTATCTCATTTTCTTCTATTTTTTATTTTTCTATTTTTTTAGAGATAGAGTCTCACTTTGTCACCCTCTGTAGAGTATGTGCCATCCCAGCTCACAGCAGCCAGCAGCTCTTGGGCTTAGGCATTTCTCTTAGGCAAGCCTCCTCAGTAGTTGGGACTACAGGCCCCCGCCACAGGCCCAGCTACGTCTCTCATTTTCAACAGTTATCAATTTATGGCCAATAATGTTTTGTCTGTATTCCTCCCTGCTCTGCTTGTTCTTCCTGGATGATGATGATGATGATGATAATTTTTTTTGTTTTTTGAGACAGAGCCTCAATCTGTCTGTCGCTGTGGGTAGAGTGCTATGGCATCACAGCTCACAGCAACCTCCAACTCCTGGGCTCAAGTGATTCTCCTGCCTCTGCCTCCCAAGTAGGTGGGACTACAGGCGCCTGCCACAACGCCCGGCTATTTTTTGGTTGCAGCCATCATTGTTTGGCGGGCCCGGGCTGGATTTGAACCCGCCAGCTCAGGTGTATGTATGTGGCTGGCTGCTTAGCCACTTGAGCCACAGGCGCCAAGCCCTTCCTGGATTATTTTAAAATAAATCTCACATATGTCATTCATTAAATATTTCCAGATGTGTGTATGTGTATATACATATATAACCATAATTACTTTTATCTCACCTTAAAAAATTAGCAGTTCTCTAATATTATTAAACATATACGTAGATATAGACATTGTGCTATCTTTTAGCAATTTTATTTTTATTATTTTTTTTCTTTTAGCAATTTTAAATGAGAGCATTGAAAAAAATTAACACTTCATCAAAATGTGTTTAGCATTAAAGTGGTTTTTGTCTTATAAACATTGACCAGGGGAGAAGGCATAGGAAAATTCTTTTTTAATCTTGTTTGAGACAAAATTCTTAAAATTTCTTGGTTTTTCAGTCTTATGCTAAAAGAAGTAAAAAAAGTCTCACTTGGCTTTCAGAATATATGAACTACTATACATTGACACTCATGATGAGCACAAGCACACTTGTGAAATGGCATAAGTGAAATAAGAACTTGAAATAAGGTTAACAAGGCTATTTGAAACACTGCCTCAACCTTTAAAAATAGTTCTTAAACAGAGAAATATCCTTCAGGTGATTGATTGACTTTAATTTGAGAAATCATCAGGTTTCTGTTTCTGTCTTCCTTTTTTATTGGAAGGAAAAGGAAGAAAATAAGTTCTTTGTAAACCTCTGGTCAAGTGACCTAAACAGTTTTCTTTTTCCTGTGCTCTGTAAAAGAGATTAGTAGTTATTTAAATAATTGATGTTAAGTATCTCTGAGTTCCTGTGCTTTGCAGACTTTGTAGATATTAACTTTCTCTTCCTCACTAAAAAGGATGTGTGTGGTAGTACTTTTTTTCTTAGTCTAAATTTAGACTTCTTGATCATGAATTAGAAAGCCTGAGAGAGTATGTGGACAAGAGGTAGAGTAAGTATGACTGTGTTCTTATTTTTAGCTGCTTTTGCTGGAGTTAAGGGTAAGCGCAGAGCCAAATGCTGATATAAACCAGAGTATTTGCACATAATATGTTCTATACAAGGCACTTGAAACGAGGACTAAAATAAAATTTCTGAATGAACCACATCAATTTGCTAAACTAGCAGCTGCTTCAAATTTCAAAAGTAAACTTTTGCTGTCAGTTTCAGATAGAACAAATTATATTCTGTAACTCAATAAAAGGAAGAGTTTAACACATTCTCTGGATCAAATTTTGAATACTTACTTTCTTTGCTTCTTTTTTTATTTTTTCCTCTTTCCATTGTACTGAGTAATGAATCTTTGCTTTCTGTACAGAGAAAGCATTTATGTCTGGTTTCTATTTATCCAGCTCCCTGCTCTCCTAAATATCACAATCCTGACCCAGTTTGGGATTGGCCACATGCATAAGTTTTTACATGCAAGCACACGTGTACATGTAAATTTATACTTAAGTATTTCAATTAACAAACTTGATTTTGGCACTAATCTTCTGCTAATTGGAATTTTTTTTTTTTTTTTTTGAAAAATTTTTTATTATCTACAATTACTTTCTGGTTTTAGGAGCTGGATTACAGATTGCATTTTAAAAAATAAAAAAAAAAACCTTTAGAAAGTTTACCCTTTCTTATACATTTAAGTTATTTTCTTTACGGTCTTTTTCCTGTTCCTCCACTGACCCATTTTCTCATTCCCACTGACATAACCAGCTTTATCATCCTAACTCTGTACCCGTTCCCTTGCCAAATTTAAAGTGATCAAAACAAGATGGTTAAATCATCTTTTTAAAAATTCAAGGTTTCTGCTGCCTATTTATCTGTCAAGTACGAGGTCATGTTAAACCTGTAGCATATGGAGCTATGTTAACCAGTAGCCTTTCCTTGCAACAACATTCACATTCTAAACTAGAACATGTTTTCGTTTATTCATTCCAGAATAAAATCAGACAAGAAATTAATATACACTATTTGCCCACTAAACATGACTTATTTGAGACAGAGTCTTGCTGTGTTAACTCCAACCTGGAGTGTAACCTCAAACTCCTGGGCTCAAGCAATCAATCCTTCTCCCTCAGCCTCCTGAGTAACTGGTACTACAAGAGGGTACCACCATACCTGGCTAATTTTTTCTATTTACATTAGAAAAAGATGCTCACTAGTCTGGTCTCAAACTCTTGAGTCAAGTGGTCCTCTTGCCTCAGCCTCCCAGAATACCAGGATTACATAAGCCATGCACCCTGCCTGCACATGAATTTAAATATTGAGATGGTTTAGTATTTAGCTCTGGAACTTGGAGTTGAACAGTTCTCAGTACAAAATGTCTAATGATAAAGAAAAAGAGTGTAGCAGCACTCTCATGGTTTTTGTCTTTAGAGCAGTGATTCTCAACCTGTGGGTTGCATTGTGAACAAGAGGTAGAGTATTAGGAAGGTGAGAACCACTGCTTTAGGGATTGTTGCATGCAGCCAATTCAACTTGTGTTCCACATCTTGAATCAAGATGTGGTAGGTAATCTCTAATTTACCCAGCAGTTATCAGTGCAGTAGTTTCTGCTTCCTAGAGTTTGTTTTAAGTCCAAGGAAATAACAAAGGTCTCTAAACAGCTACAGAAGCATGGAATATTACGTCTTATTTAACTTTACATCTTACTATTATAGTGCTTGAAAAAGGGGAGGGGTCCATTTATATTTGATGTATTGTTGAAAAGAGTATTACAGTTTTTCTCCCTTTTGCCCATGTGCAATTCCTATAACCAAATTTATAAATTTTACTCCAGGAAGATTGCCAGAGTTCAATGTTGAGGGTGTATTTACTTTTACTTTAGATACATTTGCTCTTAATTTAAACAGTTGAAAACTGATTATCTCAGCCCCTAATAAGGGACTTTAGATAGTCACAATAGTCAGCTTCTATGATAAAAACTCCTTAATATTAGTTCATTCCAAAGGTGTGTTCCCTAAACTCCATGATTATATTATGCAATTTAGTCAATGTCTTCAGTACCATATTGTTTTAATTAGGGGGAAGAAGGAATTCTACACAAAGTAACATAATACAATTGCAATATATTTGCAGGGTGTTTTCCAGTTAAAATGCTTTCATTCATATTGTCTTATTTAAGAACAGATCATTTCTTCTAAGTAAGATTCTGTTGACAATGAAAGGAAAAATAATCCTAAAAAGCCTGGTAGCATTCCTCCTGAAAATTTAGGGGAAAATATCCCTGAGCAGCTACCTAGTGTGTCCTAAAGGCAGCATTGTGTTATAAATGATATTTATGACTACTTGCTGAAACTGATTATTTGATAGATGTTGAAAGATGCTAAACTTATTACATTAGAAATGTATAGGCTATTCAGTTGTTCACAAGTTGAGGTAGCACCCCTCCCCAACCTAAAATAGTGCTGTATAAATTCAGTTCCATCATTGTCATAGGGAAGCTCTCCAGTCATCTTCTACTGAGTGTTTTCTGTTTGGATTGGAATCTGTTTAATTCCTGTGAATGACATAGCCAGTTGTTTCCCTAGATATGGAATCTCATCTGGTAACATAGATTTCTAGACAATTTGGGAAGCACACTGAGAATTTCCATAAAATGTCAGTGACATTGTCAGAAGTTGGATTTTGTATTTCTAGGCTGGGAAGATAATATGCATGTGGGAATAAAGTGCATTCAGAACAGAAGGAATAAAATGAAGATTTTTGTTTGGTCGTTTGTTTGTTTTAGTTTAGCTGTGGGTAAACTATTTCTTGGCGTCTAGCTCTCACAAATTTATTTTTTCAAGAAGTTAATTAACAGATTTCTAACTTGGATAAAGTAATTTTAATGTTAGTATCTTTGATCATGTTGGGTTGGTAATTCACGGTCATTTTCCAAAGTATTTTCCAAAGCATTTTTATAGTATCTAGACTAGAGGATCTCAAAAGTTTGAAGCAGATTTATTATTAGCTATTCCCCCCCCCCCCCCCAATTCACTTTGCACTTGACTATCTTCTATTTGAAATCTCAGCTTGGGAGTCTTCTTTCTCTGGGATACTTTCCCAGACTTTTGTAAATCTGTTTAATTCTTACCTTGTGTGCTCCAGTGACACAGGATTTCTGTTATACTTGGTCACGGTGGATTGACATTTCAGTTGCTACTGCGTTTTGCCCAGTGTTAGGCCAATTCATGTGGGTTGGGAACTAATACAGTAATAATATTTATTAAATATTTGCTCAAGATGTATTGTATGGAAGAGGAATAAACTGATTTTCTTTTCATAACATTTCTATATAGAAACAAGTGTCTTGATATTTCATTCCTTTTATCTATTACAGGGTCAGTTTTCTAAAAATAATGAGATAAAACATTTCATAAGTTTTAGTAATTCTAATTCCTGTTTTATATCATGATTTTTCTGAACCAGTTTTTTAGAGAGTGTTTAAAATTAGATAATAAAATTTATTAATTCTGATGAAAATCCCTATACTGTTCAGTTTGGGTGCTTGAGCTGACCATCACCACACACGACCAGCACATTCCAGTGGTGCTTTGTTGGACCTTATAAATGTGTTTTTCTAGACAGCAGCCTACCTTGGTCATATTCCCATCAAACTGTTGTCTATCCCACTAGCCCATATGCTATGAGAGCCTGGAACGTTGCATCTTATTCAGCCTTTTAGCCCTATTACAGTGCTTGAAAAAAAGCGAGTGTTCATATATATTTGATGAATTGTTGAAAGAGTATTATACTTTTTCTCCTCTTTACCCAAGTGCAAATCTGTCTTGGCATCTCAGAAATAAAAATTTTATCACTGTTTTTTATTACATAGTTGGTGTATCTCTCTGTGTATTAAATGGTTATTTGTGTTACAATAGAAGTTCTAGCAGGCTTTCATGTTGTTACCTTTTCTAGATTTCTAGATTAAATTTCCTGTTGAGTAGAATATAAATTTGTTTTCCTTGATAACATCTGTAAACCAATAAGCACGTTCTGTTTTAGTTAAGGACTGATAAGTAGAAAATGTAACTTCTATAAGATTTTGTTGCTTTTGGTATTTAAGATAATTAAAACACCTTATTTACTCATATTGGCGAAGAGATAATTTCACCAAACCTACAGCAAAATAACATTACTCTTTAAAAAAAGATTCTAAATTGAACCTAAAGTAATTGTTTCTTCTTAGGTTAGACCTAATAACTAAGAATAGAAATTAACTCTTCTTAAATAAATTAAAGAAGCCTGATTTGCATTCCTTCTTTTGTATAAATTAGAATAACACTGTCACTAATATTCACTGATAACATCTTTTTCTTCTGAGGATTTTTATCTTATTTCACAAATGGCTCTAGCTCTTCTCCCCCAGAGCATCGCAGAGTATTATGGTGGTGTTTAAAGGTTGTTTTATTTTTGTTGAAAAGGATGAATTATGCAAAGTGAATCAGCAAATGGCAATTTGAGGAATTAAATGCATTTGTTCCTTGGTATGGGGGTGGAATTGGTTCCAGGACACCCCTCCACATTACAATTCATGGATGCCGAAATCCCTGATAAAAAATGATGCAACATTTGCATAAATCTATGCATATCCTTTTGTATACTCTAATTCATCTCTAGATTACTTACAATACCTAATACAATTTAAATGCTATATAGTTATACTGTTATTTGTATTTGTATTTTTTTTACTGTATTGTTATTTTTGGGGTGTGAATATTTTCAACTCATGGTTGGTTGAATCTATGGAGGCAGAAGTCACAGATACTGAGCACCCACAGTACAACTTTTTCTATTTTACTTAAGTAAGTTAGCCTTTGCTATACATTGTTTTAGTGTTTATCCAGGCTTTGTTTTTTATTGAAGATAATTTTCTTCCTTGTTGCAAAAAAAGATTTATGACTTTGAAAAAGGAAAAAAAAATCTGAACAAAAAGAAAATAAGATAGAAAGTATGATTAGACTTGCTGTAGCAATGTTCTTTGAAACTATTCAATTGGGTTATAATTTGACTCTCAGCAAGGCAAAAGGAAATACCTGATGACTAATAATAGATTAACAGTATTGATAAAATAAAACTATACTAGCTGCTTAGGAAAATTTGTTTTTTCCTGCTCAACTGAAATTGGAGAGCTATTTCTTACATGGGCTCTTGTAAAAAAAAGCATTGAAAGAACTTGACTTGTTCTTTCCAAGTAATTAGGGATTTTGAATGACATTAATTCTTAGTCACAATTGTGTGAAAGTGATTGTTTAGAGAACACCACTGTCCAATACAAAGAACATATGTAATTGAAAATGTTCTATTTACTAGAAAAAGTTAAAATAGGCGAAATTGGATAATATATCTACAACCAGTATATCCAAAATATTATTGCAATATGTAATCAATATAATTATTAATGGCATTTTACCTTTCTTCATACTAAGTCTTTAAAATCTAGTGTGTATTATTTTATACCTGTAGCACATCTCAGTTCAGATATTAACTTTTCATCAGAAGTAGTCTGTAGTCTTATTTATGTTTCTTTTGTTTGTGGAGATGGGGTCTCCCTGTGTTGCCCAGGCTGGTGTCAAACTCTGGGACTTAAGTGATCCTCCTGCCTCTGCCTCCTTAGATGCTAGAATTATAGGTGCCATCATGCCCAGCTGTATTTATATTAAATAAAATTTACAGTTGAGAAAGTAAATGTATATGCCTAAGTTTCAAATATATATATTTTTTCTAGTAACTCAATCTCATATGTCACCTTTTAAATTTAATTTCAAGTGTTTAATAACCACATATGGAGAGTAGTTGTAGGTACTATGTTGAAGAGTGTAGTTCTGGAATATCTAGAGGTAGAAAAACCTTATCTAGGAGTACACATCAGAATCATCTTGTATCTTTGACATGTATGATCTTGGAAATGATTCAGTACATCTGGGGTAGTACCTTGGCATATGTATTTTGGGAAAGTTTCCCAAATATATGCTCATTTATATTCTTGGCTAAGAATCATTGCTTCAGAAGAGAAAATGAACTGCCTATATTAAAAACGAGTAGTGGCTCTCATAACTAAGATAAAGAGTTCAGCAACAGGAGCCCAAAATTCAACATTCCCAGCTTGGAAATTCTTAGAATTGAATTTTGAATTGGCTACATACTGTGCTGATTTGAAAGGCAAGATTTACATGGGGAATAAATAATGGTGGGATTGTTAATTAATGAATTGAATTGTGGACTTCAAGAAAATCTCTATGCCCCTTAGGAGCAACTTCTTGTGGGATACAGGATTTAAGCTAGGCCTTTTAAAAATTGATAAGGTTTAGATGGAGAGCATGCCACATATGGGAACATTAGTACAGTTTCAGCTTATATTAGAGAAGAAATTTTGAAGTTAGATAGACAGCCACAGTAGGGGAGGAAATTTTATTTATTAAGAGGGCAGCATGAAGACACTTTGATATTTGAGAAAAGGTAGGACTTTTATCAGTTAAGCATGGTTTTTGCTACAAAACTAAAAACCCAATCCTAACTAATAGTGACTTTATCACTAAAGACGTTTTATTATCTTCCATAATAAGAAATCTGGGGAAAGGCACTCCCGCTAGTATAGCAGCTTGATGATGTTACCAGGCAGCTAGGTTTTTTTCATTATTGGAGGTGGGCTTTTGGTGTTTGTGCTTGTTGTTCTTATGGTTTTAAGATGGATGTGTAGCTCTAGGAATCACAACCAATTCAAAGATAGGAAGGACAACAGGCACTGGATGGAGTAGAAGGCGTGGCAAGGACAGTCCCAACTACCAAATTCCTTCAGCTCTCTCTTCTTATCACCAAAGGATTAAATTTCCTAGAAGCCCCATCAGTCTTCTATATACCTCTTTGTCCAGACAAGGTCATATGGCCACTGCTAATTGCAGTGGAGTTTGCTATAGCTGTAATGCCCTCCTACTTGTGCTAAACATTGCTTCATTTTAAAATACTCTTACTTAGGGGGGGAATGAAACAAACATGACCTGTGTCAGTTAATGTTATATTTAGCTGTTAGCAACTGGAAAGTCGTACTTCGGTAGCTTAAAACAAGTAAAGGGTTTACATGCTTCCTGCAACAAGAAATCTGGAGGTAGCAGTCCTTGGCTAGTGCAGTGGCCTGGGAATTCCCTCAAGGGACCATGTTCCTCATGTTTCTTCCTTCCTCTCCTTAGTTTATTAATTACCTCCCCATGGGAGGAAAAGTATTGGTTTTCAGTATTTAGAAAAAGTATTGTGAAGCAATATTGGTTCCTTAGTTTATTAATTTCTTCCCCATGGTCCAAAGGTGTTTGTAATACCAAAGATTGTGTTCCAGGCAGTGAAAAAGTGGAAGGGCAGAAGTCTTTTCCCTTTATTTATTTGAGAATGGACCCTTCCTTCCTTCCACACACACACCCACACATGCTACCTATGGACTTGGAGGTCTATAGGAGGTTCCAGATTCCTAACTGTTACCAGTGAATGAAAGAACATAGCACATAATAGCCAACCCTTCAAACGCAGGGAGTCGTTTTATGTCCTTCTGTTGTATACGCAGCTACTTTTTCCTAAGCAGAGAGCTGATTTCCAGTAGTAGCTTTGCATTATAAGCAATATTGGTTCAGCCAGCCTGGTGGGTCATGCCTATAATACTAGTACTTTGGAGCCTGAGGCAAGAGCATTGCTTGACCCTAGGAGTTTGAGAGCAACTTGGACAGCATAGTGAGACTTCATCTCTATACAAAATAAGAAAAAATAGCTGGGCATGCTAGCATGCATCGGTAGTCCCATTTACTTGGGAGGCTGAGGCAAGAGAATTGTTGTCAGGAATTCAAGGCTGCATTGAATTATGATCCCCCACTATACTCCAGCCTGGGCAGCACAGTGAGACTATCTCTAAAACAAACAAACGTGTAAGAGGGACTACCTAACAAATGCAAACAAACATTCTAACCTCATTCTCTTTGTACCTTCAAGTTAACCTGAAACAATAAAAAATGAAAATAAAAAATAGGGCGTGGGGAAAAAATAAAAATAAAGAAAAAATAAAGAAAAGGTTATTGGGGGAGGGGGAAGCTTTTAAGGAGGGGAGTTTAGAGTATGAAACTATGACCTGAGGGTTAAATCCAGCCCAACTGCCTGATTTTTGTGAATGAAGTTTTATTGAATATAAAAACAAGCAGAAGCAGTATTGGTTCAGATAAGACAAATCATGTTCCTTGATTTAAAATACCCAATTTATGTGTAGAAAACTCAACTATTATACAAAAAAATGTGTATTTTTTTTTTCTGAGTAGAATATGAAGTAGTCATTAAATACTTACAAAGTGAATGCACAAAAAAGACAGCTATTTCAAATGGCACACGAACTTTATGGATACCCTGTACTGTATACTATTAGAACTATTTTAGATAACCTAGTGATCTTCAGTTATAAATCCAAAAGATGCTTCTTTGTACTTGGTCTCTTAGTACCACTTAAAATAGTGGGCAGGCGTGTCCAACCTTTTCCCCCTCTGGTTGATATTGAAGAGTAAGAGTTGTCTTAGGTCACACATTAAATACACAGACAATAGTGAAAGCAATAAACAAGGTCTGTGCATACTTTTCATGATATTCAACACCACAAATAAGCAAAAGAAGCCTTCCCAAAATAAGCATGTGGCTGGTGGGCCTAGAGGTCGTACGCCCTTGTAGAGCATCTGGCTTTCCTTTAAACTTTCTTCTGTCGGTTTTCATGATCCCAGATAACGTGGTTTTCTTGCTGTTCCGTTAGCTACTGTCTCTCAGTTTCCTTAGCCAACTTTTTGCATTTTAAGTATCAGCTTTGTTCAGGGTTCAGTATGAGCTCTTATCTCTTTTCTTTCTCTATTCTCTTTTCTAGAATAGCATTAATTCCCAGGCTTTTAATACCACTTAAATGCTGATGGTGCCCAAACTTTCTCCTGACATTCCTTAATCATATAGCTAATTATTCATTTTAAATTTCCACTTTTTAAAACTCATAAACATCTGGAATTTAGGATTAAACCTGGAGATTGATGCCATCATTCCCCCAGCTCACTAAGATAGGTGGAGTAACCGTAATTCCTTAGTTTCTCAATCATTCCCATCAGTACCCTAATAAGTTGTGTTTTTTACCTCTAAAAGTGTTTTTCAACCATTTTTAACTTATGGCACACTTGAACCTATAGTTAAACTTCCATGCCACCCTATATTGATTTTAAAAAGCATAAAAAAGAATATACTTACTATGCTTCAAACTTCTTTCAAAAATAATGAATTTTTAAAATTTTTCATGGCACACCTAAGATCCTCTCATGGCATACCAATTGAAAATCACTGCTCTAAAATATGACAGTTGGTCCTCTGTGCCTGTGGATTCTGCATCTATAGATTCAAACAACTGCAAATCAAAAGTATTTGGATTGAAAAAAACTCCATAAGGTTCTAAAAAGCAAAGCTTGAATTTGCTGTGCTATGCTGACTCCACACCAATGAAATAATGTGTAGGCATTGTATTAAGTACTAAAAGTAATCTAGAGATGATTTAAAGTGCACAGCCGTTGATGGGCATGGGTTATGTGCAAACACTATGCCATTTCATATCAGGGACCTGAGCATCCTCAGATTTTGGTATCCAGGTTCCTGGAACCAATCTCCCACTGATACATGCTGATGACTGTTATGTTTAATCTAAATGTATCTTCTCCACCCCATCGTCCACACTTTTATCATTTCAGCTGAACTAATGCAAAGTCTCCTAACTGGTCTCTCTGCTTCTCTTCTCTATAAAGAAAGAATGCTTTATCCATACAGCAGTCAAGGTGGTCTTAAATGTAAATTGGATTGTGTGCTTCTGCTGAAAATCTTCAATGGTTTTATAGTGCACTTTGAGTATCATCTGGAGTCCTTCCTAGGCTGTGTGAGATGACCCTTGTTTGTTCTCTAACCTCATTGGTATTGTTCTTTTCTTAGGTACTGTTCTGACCTTATCTGTCTTTTCTTTCCTCAAATGTGCCAAGGTGTTTTCCTTTCTGCCTTGAAGTCTTTATACATGCAGCTTCTACTGCCTACAACATTCTACCACCTACTTTTTTCATTTCTGGCACCTACTTCAGGTCTCAAAGTTCCCTGTGCCCCAGTTGCCTAATCTCGAGCCCTGTTTTTCTTTATAGCACTTTCCCACAGGGTATCTTTTTGCTTATTTGCTTGCTTACCTGACTGTGTTTCTGTAATGATAGCTTCATGTTGTTACAGACTCATCTGTGTTTTTTACGTTATGTACCCAGTGTATCCATAGTAGGTGCTCAAAAATATTTTTTTTTCCTTGAATGCATGGCTGATACCATGGAGAGATGATTACATTATTTTGAAGAAAATAAGGAAAATGTTATATTCTAATTGAGCATGATCATCCTATATTGCAATGTTAACAGTCTTTAGGTAATAGGAATTTCATTTTTTTTTTTCAATTAACTTTTCTAATAGAAAAAACTTTTTTTTTTTTTTTTTGAGACAGAGTCTCACTATGTCGCCCTCAGTAGAGTGCTGTGGCATCATACCTCACAGTAACTTCAAACTCCTGGGCTTAAGCAATTCTCTTACCTCAGCTTCCCAAGTAGCCGGGACTATAGGCGCCCGCCACAACGCCTGGCTTTTTTTTTTATTGTTGTAGTTGTCGTTGTTTAGCTGTTCCAGGGCTGGTTTGAACCTGCCAGCCTTGTTGGATGTGGCTGGCGCCCTACCCATTGAGCTACGGGCACCGCCAGAAAAAGAAAACTTAAAAACTTAAGAGATCATTGAATGCAGGCAGTACTTCTCTAGTAAGGAAATGTGGATTATAATGTGCTACTTTACATTTTTACAAAAACTTCTGAGTTTACAAAATACTTTCATATACATGTTATCTCGTTTGAGCTTCCAAATATTCTTCTTAACTACACATAGGATGTAATAGGCCCCTGGCCTCGTCTTAGGTTAAGTGACCTTTGTTAAGCCATCTATAAATGAGGGTGGGGTGGGTCATCCATTGAATTAAAATATATGGAAAATCAAGAGTTCTGAGTACTAACATATTAGGATATCTTTATAAATTGTGTGTGTGTTTGGATAGGTATTCTCTATTTTTTTTACCATGTACTTTTCTAGACAACATTCAAAAACTCAGAAGTTATTTTTTCTATGATAGTGATGTCATTTAGAGTTACACTCCCAAGAAGGACTTAACGTTGAGTAAATAAAAATATGGCCAACAATGTTGCCTAAAGTAGATGTATCGTAATTCAAACTCTGTATTTAAAATAATAAAGTCATGCTTTAAGTTAATTATATTGACATAATATGCATTATATGCATGGAGTATGCATAGAACAAATAGGAACACTGGCACCTTTTCATATATTTGATACAAAATTCACTTGCTGACTACACATTAAATATTGTTTTGCATCTTAAAAGTCTTAAGGGCTTTTGGAAGATGATTGTCATGGTCTAGAATAGATTATAATGAAAGCTACTTAGGCAGCGCCCGTGCTCAGGCAGTAGGGTGCTGGCCACATACACCAAGGCTGGCGGGTTTGAACCTGGCCTGGGCCAGCTAAAACAGCAATAATAACCACAACAAAAAAATAGACGGGCGTTGTGGTGGGCACCTGTAGTCCCAGCTACTTGGGAGGCTGAGGCAAGAGAATTGCTTAAGCCCAAGAGTTTGAGGTTGCTGTGAACTATGACGCTGCAGCACTCTACCCAGGGCCACAGCTTGAGACTCTATTTCAAAAAAGGAAAAAAAAAGAAAGTGGGTGGCGCCTGTGGCTCAAAGGAGTAGGACACCGCGCCGGCTTCATATACGGGAGGTGGTGGGTTCAAACCCAGCCCTGGCCAAAAACTGCCAAAAAAAAAAAAAAAAAGAAAGCTACTTAAATAGTGACTTTTCCTGTCATTTTTCCCTTAGTAAACAGAGGATTTGAGAATTTCATTATATACACCTGATCCCTCCTAAAAGTATTAAACAGGTGTTTAATGCATGTTTGTTAAAGATTATCACTTTTACCCACTACAGAAAATTTAGAAAATAGATTGTTGCATAATAATTTATTGATTAAATAGCAATAGATAATCCTTTTAAAATTTGGAAAAGGTAGAAAATATTAAAAAGTGGCAGAAAAATTGCCTATATTGTTACCACCCAAAGATAACCAAGGTAAATATTTTGATTTATTTCTTGCCAGTCTTACAAATAACTGTTAAAGTCCTGAAACAATCTTTCCCTCTTCTTCTTTAGACTTTCTCTGTTTTTTTTCCAGAACAGCAAACATAGCTGATAGTTGTTAGATCAAAAACTACCCTCAAGGAAGCAATGATGCTTTAAGACTCTATACTACATACCATGTTTACAGTTATTAGACTAATTCATACTTCATTGAACAGTAATATAGTTACTAGATTAAAAACAACTATGGGATAAAAAAGAGCTTTAAAAATTCATAGAATTAATAGGACAAATTGGATATAGAATTGTGGTTGAAGTCAGGAATTTGGTAAAAATTAGGAAATAAAGTAATAAAGGCAATGCAAATAGATTTTAAAATCACAGCACTCAGGAGCAATAAGGGGGCTGATGGGCAATCTAGATTCTTGTGTAGCTCCACATTTTATTTGCTAGGGAATTGGCTCATCCAAGATTATAGCCAGCTAGTATAAAAGGCAGGACTAAGAATCCAAGGCTCCAGACTTAACATTTAATCTTCTGTCTTTTATACAGGATGTGGCAAAAGGGGGCCTGACTTTATAGAAAATGAATTCTACAAATGCTAACATTATATGAACTTTGTGATACTCATATTCTCTGACAGTTGTTTGATCTCTTCTGAAAAAGAAAGAAAATACCATAAACTTGCATATTCAAATCCAAATCCTGCCCATTTCCTTTTTGGTATTGTTGTTCTTTCTTTGTAAACACTACATACTAGAATCATTGATAAATATAATTAAAATAATATGGTATATGTTGAATATTAGTTTGGAAATACAACCCCACCATAGGACAAAACAAGATAGAGATTATTATTACAAGGCCTAAAAACTGCACTGTTCACAAAAAAGCTACTGAATAAAGCATTACAGATTTAAAAAGATAGTAAAGTGACTTACGAGTATGCACATGTCTCACTAGGTCAGGAGAGATGGCAAAGGCAAGGTCACTATATCCCTTCAGGGGATGGCAGTGTAGAGCACATTCTGGAGTAAAGAAAGTGATTTTTAATACAGTCTATATTTAAAACAAAGAATTCCTCATTTAGTATTTATAATGAAGTAAAGGTCTTGGTCCAGTTATTACTATTTTTTTCTTTTTGAGATAGAGTCTCACTATGTCACCTTTGGTAGAGTGCTGTGGCATCACAGCTCACAGCAACCTCAAACTCTTGGGCTTAAGCAATTTTCTTGCCTCAGCTTCCCAAGTAGCTGGGACTACAGGCACCTGCCACAATACCCGGTTATTTTTTGGTTGCCGTTGTTATTGTTGTTTAGCAAGCCCGGGCCAGGCTCGAAACCACTAGCTTTGGTGTATGTGGCCAGTGCCCTTTTCACTGAGCTACAGGTGTCCACCCAAGGTCCAACTATTATAAAAAAAGACAGTAGACCAGGGTCAGTAAGTAAATGGCAGCCACACCCACACTCAGCCTCCCAGCCCTCCTGTTTTATTGTGCAGACTTGGATAAACAGCTTATTTTACACTGAGCCCAGACATGGCTTAAGAATCCTTAATGGAACATATTTTTGTCAGCCAATTCCTATAAATCAGTGGGAATTGGCAAAAATGATAAACCCTGTTTTCCAACTTGGCATTAGATGTTTTCTGGTTATTTTCCTTTCTAAAGTAAACTAAGGTAAAGGTTAATAAGCCAGTCAGTAACCATCTAAGGAGATATAAATATCTACTTGCTGAATAAAAAGTTTTTTTTCTCCATGGCACAATTGTATCTAATTGGATGACTTGTGTGTAATTTTGTATATACAGACCATAAGATGCTACTTTGGATGCCTACCAGTTTACTCTTGAATGACATTTGTAATGCCCCAGCTTTTTTAGATATCCTTAATAGTTTTTGAAAATGGTAGAATTGCTTGTTAATAATTTACTTTAAAATCTAGTCCGTATATAATTTAATGCTGGGTAATTGCATGGAAATTATACATAATGAGTATTAGAAATTGTGCTGTATCATCTCACCTTCTTAAATGTTGTGATATTTCAACCATTCATTCAATAAAAAATATGAGAGGACAAATTACCCGAAAATATAAGAGCAATGAAGTTCATAATAATTCTTCCTGTTGTTTTAGAAAGTGATCCCCCCCCCCCCCCCCGCAAGTTAGAGGAGACTATTGTGGAAAAGATGTGGAATATGTAGCCATATTTCTCAAAGAGAAAATGGTATTGTTGGTATAAGGGCCTTTTTCTAAGATGCCTGTGGTTTCATCCCAGAGGACAGCCCCGGGAGTGTCCTGGAAGAGGGGGCCTAGGCCTATAAATAATTTGAAAAAGCTCCCCCTGTGATTTTGAATCCCAAGGACTACTGAGATCTGGGAACTTTTAAGAATTTAGGTGGAGTAGCCGGGCTCGGTAGCTCACACCTATTATCCTAGCACTCTAGGAGGCTGAGGTGGGTGGATTGCCTGAGCTCATGAGTTCAAGACCAGCCTGAGCCAGAGTGAGACCTCATCTCTAAAAATAGCTGGGCATTGAATAGCTTGAGCCCAAGAGTTTGGGTTGCTGTGAGCTGTGACACTACATCACCGTAAGTAAGACTCTGTCTAAAAAAAAAAAAAAAAAAAAAGGAATTTAGGTGGAAAATTCAGATTGAGTTTGCTTTCCAGGAAGAAGTATAAGGAGAGAATTACTGTGGAAAGCCACTAGATCGTTTAACTCATTCATTGTTTTAAAATGGCAGCCATATGTAGTTTGATGTAGCTATATGTTTACATAAATATTCATATTTCAAAGATTTTTATTTTATTTATTTATTTATTTATTTTTGCAGTTTTTGGCCGGGGCTGGGTTTGAACCCGCCACCTCTGGCTTATGGGGCCAGCACCCTACTCCTTTGAGCCACAGGTGCCGTCCATCATTTTAATCATTGAATAGCCTCTTTATAGAATTGTTTTTTACATAAATCATTGGTTTAGGTTAATTAAGTGGTCCCATGTTTCTGAGTCAGGTAGCTATTTTGATTTTTTTTTTTTAAGTTCTTATACCTGAAATACAGGATTATATGCTACCAAGTTATAATATGTGTACATGTATATTTGAGGCTGTATGCACATGTGTTTTATATGATCAGATCATTATAATGTGGGGTAATGGAAACCATTATAAGTTCTGTGTTTTTATAATATCTGTTTATAGATGTGAAAGTGAATCATGCTTATTGTAGAAATTTGGGAAAATAAAACGATAAAGTAGAAATTGGAAATCACTTATGCTATCACCTAAAATTAACAACTATTAATATTTCACATGTTTCTTTATTTTTCTGACATGCTATAAGTAGTTCTATATTTTGCTTTTTAAAACTAGTAGTGTGGAATGATAATTTTCTCAGGATATTCTTTAAAAATGCAATTATTTAGACTTATCATAAAAATATATATATAAAATGTCTAGCAGAGTGCCTGACACATTAATAAGCTTTCAACAAATAAAAATTCCCTTAGAGTTAAAGATCTTACAGGCTATCCTGAGTCTGGTTCTGTCTTCTACCCAATAAATCAAATAGTTATTTGGCTTTTTAAACCTACTTATTAGAGATAAGAAATTCATTTCTTCATAAACTAGCCTGTTTCTTTTTCCAACTTTAATGATTTGCTCTTCTGCAGTTGCTTCCTGTTGGTTTCCCACATGCCTTGAGAACAACCAGGATATACACGTTGTTCAATGTGACAGCTTTTTACCTCTATCTAGAAGGTAGCTCTCATGTGTCTGCTTTCCCGTGTTTGTTTCTTTGAGCATTCCCTCCTTAACTTTTATTTATTGTATGAGGGTCTGACAGTTAAGTTTGCAAACTCATCTTAGAAAAAGTACTGCCTATCTCATCTCTGAATTCATTTATAGTCACTTTCAAAGTACTTTTCCTTGGGAAGAAGCTGTGCACCTACACCAGCACCTGGTCCCCCACTTCAAAGCAATTTTGGAACTCCTTTTCTGGAATGGCCATCAGAGCTATTGTCATAGTACCCTGACGTCCTGAATGTCATCAAAGTATCTTCCTTTCAATATTTCCTTTATCTTCAGGTAAAGACGAAAGTAATTAGGGGCCAGATCAGGTGAGTAGAGAGGGTGTTCCAATACAGTTATTTGTTTATTGGCTACAAACTCCCTCACAGACAGTGCCGTGTGAGCTGGTGCATTGTTATGATGCAAAAGCCATGAGTCGCTGGCCAAGATTTCAGTTCAGATTTTACTATTTCTCTATGTTTACTTGTCTGCTATGCTTCTGAGTCAACTGATGAATGATTTCGATGCACAATTCATTAAGTTTTTGCAGTGTTTTCATCAGTTCTGCTCGTTTATTGGCCACCCTGACGTCTCTTCATCAGTGATGCTTTCTCTTCAGAAAAACTAATTCATTTGTACACTGCCATTTTCTTCATGGGTTTGAACTCGCCAGCCTCAGTGCATGTGGCTGGCACTGTAATCACTGTGCTACAGGCGCCAAGTCGTGTCATAGCTTTTTATCTTCTACCTTTTTTTGAGTTATTTACATCAAATCAATTTCTAAGCATGGGACCTACCAGGTAAAGAAATGGAACATTTTTATATCTAATGGTAATAATTGCCAGGTGACTTTCCAAAAGGGTTTATACCTTGTGAGCTCCCCTCTGTCTGTCCACTCATCGGCCATCAGAACTCATTCATTCATTCAGCCATGGTTAGAAGGACATTTAAACCCTATCAGTCTGATAACTGATATCTCATGTCACATTTAGTGGAGGAGCAACACTAACATTTCAAAAGAGACTTGGAAAGTAAATATGAAATTCAGTGATGTGTTGATTGAAATTTACTGTAGGGTGTTTGTAGAAGTAATAAATAATCATAAATATGAATCATAAATTTAATATAATATAAATATGATCATAAATATGAAAAGGACTATCTTTTTAGCAGTTGGATTTTGAAAGAAATTCCTGGAACCATTGGATGTTTGTATATTCATTCATTCCCACGGTACCCTAGTCACCTGAGGAAATTTTATCCTCAGTCTATTGATTTCTGCCTTGACATAAAATACTTTTACTTTTTGCACTTTGGGAAAAAGTCCAAAAAGTACCATCCAAAGTGGAAACACTATTCATGTCAATGGGATCTTTGATTATTTTGAAATAGTTTTGTATTTTTATTTCAATTATTGACTGAAAAGATGGGTGATTTGTATAGTTTTGTTTTTGTTTTTGTTTTTTGACAACTTTGTGATGAATAACAAGTGTCTAGTCTGAGGTTAGTAAGACATGATTTAGGTTCATGGTAGGTTGCTAAGGGACCTGTCTCCTTAAAGTTTGCCATAATTGTAGCAGTCTTTGCTCTTTGAGATTCATGTTTATTTTGAAAACAAGCAAAAATTATTCAAAACAAAGTCTAAAATAAAATAGTTATAATCTGCATAATATTCTAGGCTTTACCTTTGAGAGACTCAGTCTCCCTCTGTTGGCCTAGCTAGAGTGCAGTGGTGCTATCATAACTCATTGCACCCTCCAACTCCTGAGCTCAAGCAATTCTTGAGCTTAGAGTGCTAGGTCTCGCAGAGTGCCGGGCTTATGGGTGTGAGCCATTGCACAGGGCCTTTTACTTACCTTGAACGTAGTTAACCTCAGTCAGCCACTGTTTCCTTAGCTGAAAATAAAGATAGTAATATCTATAATCCTTGTATGACTGTATTTAGCACAGTTTCTGACACATGGTAAACAGTCCATAAATTTTATTACCACCAATAATATCAAGCATCAAAAATCACTAGAATGATAAAGTTTGATGAGTATTTATAAGCATCTTAAAGTTTTGAGGTTTCTTTGCTAATTTTTGTCATTCAAGAAAGATTTCATATGTCCTTTGTATAAAAGTTGTTCTGTTGCAAATACAACCACTTGGACTTTGTTTTGCATACAGTTTCTAATTGTATGTGCTTTAGACTATCCTACTCACAGTTATCAAGTCTTAAAAAATAATGGTTTAAATAATGTGAAAAATTTGTAGAATGATTGCAGAATAATTTAGAGGACCTTGAGTCTTGGGAGTGAGGACCATTAGTGAGCACATGGATTGGAGTCTGCTACATTTTCAGTAGTTGCTGTGGCTTGTTAGAGATCTTGTCTGTGGTTATGGTATTTTTCTCTTTCTCTGTAATGGCCCCCTGATGATTTTGTTGATGCACTTTAGGGAGGATGATCAACTGGTTTAGTACTTGTACCAGGGCTTCATTAAGGATATTTAATATGCTACCACAAATACTCACTTTGTATAAAACTGGCTAATGATAGAGAAGAAAAGTAGAAGGAAGCAAAGAAGAGCAGGAATAGAAGCCATTGTGGTTCCTGCCCTTGAGAAGTTTACCGTCTAGTTGAGGGGATGTAATTTACATATTTGCTTTATACTCGGAGGATTTACAGATCTAGCTGTATGGCAGATCTCATATATGAGGTAGGAAGTAATTGAGTAAGCTTAGGAAAAAGACAAATTAAGGAAAGCCATTTTTCTTTGATGGAATCTAAAGTACCTCTTCTGTATAACATAACAGTTTTAAAGACTTACACTTAATGGTTGTATTTATTATATTTCATGTTTGTGATAGTCATAAAGGGTAAATTAACAGTTATGTTAATGTGGCTCCTAAATGTATTTAGATAATGTATGTAATGTGAATTAAATTATAGATTTGAAAATGTTGAAATTGCAAAAATATATTAGGTAATGTCAGTGTGGAATTAGAAATGTTCCGTCTTCAGCACTATCTTGGCCAGCAGAAATAAATGTGTTAGGAGACCTTAAAGAGGATTAGAGGGATTCACCAGGTAACCACAACTTGATGAGAATATTCTGCAGAGACATTAAATTCCTTTAATTCTCAGCTTCTGTCTGTACTCTTAAAATCACATTTTACTCAGAAACTAAGCCTATTTCCTTTATTTGAGATTCAGATAAATACCAGGTCTAATCAGTGTTGTAGGCACTAGAGTAAGGGTTACAGATGACCTTGAGTTGGTATAAAAGTTAGGTAATACATACATTAATAATAAATAACTTCAATCTAAGGGTCAGTTTCTACCTTTGTTCAAGTAGTACCTATCCAAGGTGGGGACAGCATTCGTATCAAAGGGATCTTTGATTATTTCAAAAGTAGTTTTGTATTTTTATTTTAATTATCGACCACAAAGATGGATGATTTTGTAATTTTTTTTAACAACTTTTTGATGAATGACAAGTGTCTTGTCTGAGGTTAGTAAAACATCATTTAGGTTCATGGTATGTTGCTAAGGGACCTGTCTCCTTCTTAAAGTTAATGGAGTCATTGATATAATGTTGTAAAACAGACTTAGCAGTTTTATGAACAGTTGTGATTATAGGCAAGACTCCATCCTTGTCCCATCAAGGTTTTTCTGATCCTGAAAAAACCTTAGAAACTAAAAGTAACCCTAAAACTTTAATGAGAAAGTTATTCCCAAATTGTGATGATATAATTATTGGGTAAATAGTTTTTACCCTTACTTTTAGACTGCCTGCTAATCCAATTTTTAAAAAACTTATCATCATTGAAGGTTTTAAACCTTCATAAAAGTAGAAAAGATATTTTCATGAACCCTGTGTACCTGTCACTGTGCCTTCAGTAGTTAGCATCATTATACCATTCTTGTTCTGTGTGCTCACCACTACCCTCCCCCATTAATTGTTTTTATAGGAATATTTTAAGATAAATCCTAGCTTTCTTATCATTTCACTTTCTTTAGGTACGAATCACTAACAGATAAGGATATATAATCACTATTTTATCATGGTAAGAAGATAGGATTGAAATTGCTGGTAATACTGTGTTTAACATTTGGGAACCTACAAATTTTTTTCCAGGGTAACCACTACCACCTACATGCCTGTCAGCAATGTGTGAGGATTTCACTTTCACCCTGTCTTTGTCAACACTTATTATTGTCAGTATTATTGATTGTAGACATCCTAGTGGGTTTGAGGTGGTGTCTCACTGTGGTTTTGATTTTTATTCTCCTAATGACTAAATAATGATAAGCATCTCTTTATGTGCTTACTGGACAAAGTTCTTCCAGTTGAAAATACATAATTGGGTATTGATTTTGCTTGATATTTTTAGTATAAAAGCTTATAAGTTTATATATAGGGCTATAACATTTATTAGAATTTAAGTTTCTCCATTTTTGTAAGTTTAGTTTATGAGATTTATAAGAATTATTAGGCAATTGAGAAGTTTGCCAACTAAAATATATAAATTGAAATTTCTAAAAAAGAAAAAGAATCTATCCAGTTATAATTGCTATTTAAAACTAGATAATTAATTGAAGGCTACTGATATGTGGCACATTTTGACAAATTTTTACATTGCATAAAAACGTAAAGCTAACTTTAAAAATTAGGACTGTTTTTGAATTTGTAACTTTCATAAATCAGATATTAACCAAAATCAAAGCAAACTTCTAAATAGTATTTTCTGTGCACAAAAACTATGCCTTGCACAGAAGCTATTTCCAAGGGCTCCAAATGCAGATCATATCTTCAGCCTTTTAGCAAATGACTTAATTTTTATGATCTAATTATTTTTATTAGGCCTGTTCTAACATGCCTTTTCTTTGCAATGGATTTTTTAAGCTTTATCTTCTGTTATAGCTTCCTATCATAAGAACTGAACAATAGAACTGAATTTTTTTTTAAATGCCATTGAGGCCGGATATGGTGGCTCATTCCTGTTATCCTAGCACTTTGGGAGGCCAAGGTGGCATGATTGCTTTGAGGCCAGAAGTTCGAGGCCAGCCTAAGCAACATAGCAGGACCATGTCTCTATAAAAAATAGAAGTTACCTGGATTTTTTGGTGTACCTCAGTAGTGTCAGCTAATAAGTTCTGATGACACCACTTCATACAGCTATTCTAGCCCAAAGGACAGTGAGATCTATCTCAAAACAAAACAAAACCTTTAAAATTATTTCTTTAAAAAAAAAAAAACCTCCTACTACTTTTGTCACTAAAAGATTTTTTTTAAATGGCCCTAGATATTAATATTACACAAAAAGTCTTTGTAAAATTAGAAGTTTTGATTTGGTAGAGACCTTAGCACAGTGGTTCTCAACCTTCCTAATGCCATGGCCCTTTAATACAGTTCCTGTGGGTTGCAATCCACAGGTTGAGAACCGCTGCATAAAGAATAGGGTGGTTTTTTAAAACTTTTTTTTCCCTCTTCAGAACAACTTTTTTATCATCACTATGAGCTAGATTTCAGAGCTTGTATTTTAAGATAGCTCTGTGTGAAAAAGAGCAAATATACTATCACCTAACTATATAACAGTAAAAAAAAATTAGAAAACATTTTTCGTTGGCAATTATTGTTACAACCACTTTCTTGTCATACCTAATGTGTCCGGTTACAAGTATATTATTGAAAGATAATTTAGGAATGTTGGCTGTAGTCAGGCATACTCTGGTACATTATTTATACATCCCTTTAACATATCAAATATCTACTTTTTCAGGCACTATTATTGGGGTTAACTGTCTGAATTAATTTATAATGCATTCTTTTTTTTTTTTTTTTTTTTAATCTAAAAGCCTTTTGGGGCTGTTGTTGTTGGTTTGTATTATTTGTTTTGTTTTGTTTTGTTGGGGTTTTTTTAGAGACAGTCTCACTCTGTTGCCCAGTAGAGTGCTCTAATGCCAGCCTATCTCACAGCAACCTCAGACTCCTGGACTCAAGCAGTCATCCTGCTTCAGTCTCCCAAGTAGCTGGGACTTCAGGCTTCCATCATGGCTTTCTATTTTTAATAAAGACGGGGTCTTTCTCTTGCTCAGACTGCTCTCAAATTCCTGAGCTCAGGGATCCTCTTTCCTTGCTTGACCTCCCAGAGTGCTAGGATTGAGCCACCCCAGCTGGCCCCCTAAAAGCAGTTTTTAATTGAGAAACAAAACACAGCACCTCATCTCCAAAATTGTTCTGTAGCCACATATACAATAAATTGTACCTGATATTGAGAGAAATAAGTTTCAAGATTGCTTTTCCACCTTCAAGGACCGTGATTTAATTGGAAAGCTGGACATGTATATAAACTATGTCTAGTTACAATAACTGAAGTGATATGTATAGGAAGACCTTGTATTTATTATCTAAAGAGATAATTTTGGGAGTAAGGGGGGGTACTGTATATAATAGTGAGAAAATAAACATAATCAAAATTATCCTAGGCTGGCATGGACCTCAGGTTACCCGCGATTGGATACACTAATTATTGGATGAGGACTCAGAGGAAGGAAAAAGTAATATAGGTTTGAATGGTCACATAGGCTTCAAAGGTGGCCTTAGAATTGAACAAGAACAATTAGGAAGTTATTCTGGTGATTTTAGCCAGGATGAGATTTATAATGAATGTGTCAATTTGGCTGAAAAAGAAATTTGGGTAGGGAAATTTTAGTGGACTGAATAGTAGTTTATGTTATAAACTACATGATCTTAAGAGTTACTTAACCTCAGAATCCCCATTTACTGTCCGTAAGATAGAGATTATAGTACCTGTTTCATAGGTTTGTATTTACCTTGTGCTAAGTACTAGGCAACACTTACAAGTAATCATTAAATGTCAGCTGTTAGAATTTTAAACTGCTGAGAATAGTTGGCCATGTCCAAAATGGATTGGGCTGAGAGATTGGCAGCAGAGAGAATTTGAAAGAACTGATAATTGTATAAGGGGAGATGAGAAAAAAGATGGGAATAAATGGAGACTGAACTTTGAACTCTAAATTACTGGAAAAACAGGAGAACTCAATGGAAATAAATAAGTCAGAAAAGATACCTGTTATTTAGGAATAAATAAGCTCGATTATAAGCATATTAATTTGTTGTTGTTGTTTTTGCAGTTTGGCCGGGGCTGGGTTCAAACCCGCCACCCTGGGTACATGGGGCCGCGCCCCACCCACTGAGCCACAGGTGCCGCCCAGCATATCAATTTTGAATGGACAAGAGGCTGTCCTATTAAAAATGGTCAGCTGACAGTTGGAGAAATAAAAGTGGTGCTCCATGGAGAATTAGTTTGGGAAAATTCCAAATGTTGGTAGTTGAAGCCTTGGGAATGAATGAGATTTCTCTAGATCAAGTTAGTGGGATGGTGGGATAGAGGATTGGTGAGAGAACTTTGGTAAAGCCCATTTTTGGATTATAAAAGGTAGAAAAACCAACTAAAAGAGAGGATCAGAGGATCAAATCAATAAGAATAGTCTTCCTCAAAGACTATTTTACCAAACACTAAATCTGTAGTGTGGTAGCAGTTAATATGGGAAAGAAAATTGGTTCTATGTTAAATACTTGTTTCTGACAAGTATGTAGGGTTTTTAGTATGTTAACAATCCATTGCAAATCTCCAAGAGAGGAATATATGAAGTAGTGTTTCATAGATTTATCTGATCACAGAACCCGTTCTCCCTCAGAATACCTCATGGAGACTAGTATTCCAGAAAACACACCGTAGGAATTATAGAAACCTATTGAGGAAAGACATTCAAGAAGGAAGGACTTAAAAACTGTGTGGAATATTGCAGAGAGACTAATAAGATGAGAAGTGAGAAGAAGCTTTTTGATGTTTTTATTATTAATAGATGGTCATAAGTGACTTAAGTGCATAGCTCAGTAGCAAGACTTCAGTTGACACAGGTGTTTATAGAGAGTTAAAGAATTAGTGATGAGAGAATGAAGGCATAATCCTATCTCTTCTAATTCAGGTATAATGTGAGACTGATAGGAATGACTTGGTTATTACTGAGTGTTTATGTGTCCTATGAATATTTTATTATACATATTGAAATCATTTTAATGTTGTATGTCTAAATAATATGCCCTTTTTGTTTGATATATTAGTGCTGCAAGGGACCTTGAACAGTCACGTAGAACAATCCCTCCAAGAACCATTAGTTTCTTTCTTGTGAGGTAATCTCACACATTAAAATTATTTTCTTTTTTAGCCACAACAATGATAAAAACATTTATTTCATACTTACACTATAAAAGGGGGCAAGTCACTTTGCCATTCTCTTAGCAATAGACATAAATAGGTTATCTTTCAACATTTTTAAAGATACAATATTATGCCATAGGACTAAAGGCTGACTTTCCATTACGAGTAAAATTTGCTTATGCATTCATACATCATGCCCAACACTAAACAAACTTGAATTTCAGTGACCTATTTATGTTAACTTTACTGTCTCTTAAGGTGATTGAATACCTTATAGTAAACCAAAAATATGCCTGACGCCTGTAAACCTAGCACTCTGGGAGGCAAAGGTGGGTAGATAGCCTGAGCTCACGGGTTCAAGACCAGCCTGAGACAGAGCGAGACCCCTGTCTTCTAAAAATAGCTAGGTGTAGCTATTTGACTACAGGGGCTCCTGTAGTCCCAGCTACTTGGGAGGCTGAGGCAAGAGAATTGCTAAAGCCCAAGAGTTTGAGGTTGCTGTGAGCTATGAGGCCACTGCACTCTACCAAGGGTGACAAAGTAAGACTCTGTCTCAAATTTAAAAAAAAAAAAAAAAAAAAGAATTCCCAAGAATATATTATTGTTCATCTTTATAGCCCAAAAGCTTCTTGTTCATGTTCAGTGTTTAAAAATACGTATGTTACTTGATAAATAATTGAAAAGTTTATATAACTTCAGAAGTATTAAGTGTTTTGGAATGTAGTTCTCCATCTACATTTTAAAGTGAGTTAAAATGTTCTGGAAATTCACATTCCAACCAAATGGGACATTCACATTCCAAGTAAATGAGACAATGTTATAAAAGTTTTACTTGGAAACTTAAGCTAGAATACTCTTTGATCTCTCTTTTTTATCTACCTCATAGAGTAGGTAAATGTTTCCAAAATTAAAAATAAGGAATCTGTGTTGGGCTCCTGTAGCTTAGTGATTAGGGCACCGGCCACATGCTTCAGGACTGGTGTGTTCGAACCCGGCCCAGGCCTGCTAAACAAACAAACAAAAAAAAAATAGCCGGGCATTGTGGTGGGCACCTGTAGTCCCAGCTACTAGAGAGGAGGCAAGGGAGTCACTTGAGCCCAAGAGTGTGAGGTTGCTGTGAGCTATGACGCAATGGTATTCTACCAAGGGGGACAAAGTGAGACTGTCTCAATGAAAAAAATAATAATCTCACTGAGTTTTCCACCTATTCTATTTAATATATATTGGAATCTACATCATGCTAAGTGCTAAAAAGAATGCAGAAAAAGATCTTTAGCTTCAACCCATTTAGCAAATCTCTAGTTTACAACTCCATGCCTGTGTCCATTGAATATGAATAAGTTCTTAGATGGGAATTCAGATGTATTTTCTTTCTTTCTTTCTTTTTTTTTTTAATTAAGTCAAATACACATAGATCGTGAATACATTTATACATATGTGGGGTACAATGTGTTGATTTTTTTAATACAATCTGACGTGGTTACATCAAACCAATCAAGATAGCTTTCGCCTTATTTACTTGATTATTGTGTTAAGACATTTATAACAGATTTGACTTGGCAGTATGCTCCATAGGTGTGGTCCCGCCTTTTACCCTCACTCTATCAAACCTCCCCCCCCCCTTCCTACTCCATTTTTCTCCTTCATCCTGGGTTACAGTTGTGTTCTATCTTTCATAAGAAAGTCTGACTTCTCTAATTCTAATTTGAAATTCTTTTCCTACTCTTTTAAAAAAATTAGTCTTATTATTTCATCCATGGTGATTAGATTTGGGGATTCATTTATGCTATTCCCTCCCATTTATAAGCTAAAGTATGTAAACTGAGTTGTGAAGGGTGGGGGGTGCAGAGCATTCCAAACAGAAGAAACAAGCTGTATAAAGGTCTTGAAGAACTAAAGAACTTGCCAGTTTTGAGGAACTAAAAGATCCCTGTGGTTATAGCTCAGTGAGAATAAGAATGGTGGGGATGATGTGGAAAATAAGCAAGGCAATAGAGACTATAACTGAGGAATGGGCTGGGTCTGCCTTTAGCCTACTCGCACAGCAGGTTGGGTGGTGCAGCGGGTCGGGTGGTACAGTGAGTTGGGTGGTGCAGCAAGTCAGGTGGTGCAGCAAGTAGGTCAGGTGGTGCAGTGGGTCCGGTGGTATAGTAGGTCGGTACTGTGTTGCTAATCCACTGGGTTCAAATGTCAGCTTACTTACTAACTAAAATCTCTACAGTCTTTTCTACAACTTTAAGTGGGGGTGGTGATACCTTTTTCAGAGATGGGCTAGGTGGAGTAACTAAGTATAGTACCTTCCACCACTATTTGTAAAGGGCAAGTTTAGTTCACTGTTCCACACTTTACTCTGAAATCTTTCCTTCCCTTCAATTTTTCCATCCTGAACAATTCAAAACAAATTATTGTGTAAATTAAGTTATAGAAAGATTTCTCCAAATCAGTATAATTTAACAAATAGAAATGGCAGTATAACTGAAAACTACTTTAAACTTGAAATTACATGCATTGAATAGTTCTTGTTTCCATTGGCCTTATAGGAAATGCTCATGGTAGTTCTGCCTTACTAATAGTCTTGTTTGATATATTTTGCCTCAAAAGTAATTATAAGGTATATGTATTTCATTTGGGTAACATAAATACCACTCTCTGAAAATTTTATTACATAAAAGGAGCTCCATCTCATAACAAGTCATTCACAGTCCTTTTTTTCAAAGTTTTCTTTTAGACATATACACGAAGTATATCGTATTTTAAGCTGTAACTAAGAGTCTTATTTTTAACCCATGTTGATGTGTTGATGATCTCACTCCCCTCTAACAGATAAAGATATTTTATAGATTGACTACCTTGGTTTCAAATAAGTAAAAAGTTATTTTTGTTAATAAATAAGTAAGGAAATAAGTAAGTACATAATTTTGAAGAAATTGTCATACATTTACTAAGAGTATCTATAGTTGACATCATTTATCTGAATAAGCCCAAGAAAGTTCTTACTCTATAATAGAGTAGTTTGCTGCTGACCAACCTATATATCCAGGTGTTTATCTAGGTGATTGCCTTCAAGGAAATTATGGGAATTCATTGTTTCCCTCCATTGGTGTTATAGTCCTCAGATATCCTTGACTACATGCCTCTAGGCTATGAGCAAAGTTATCTCATATATATAACATGGGACCAAGTTAAGACCAATCTGTTAATCTTCTACATCAATAACCCAGTCTTTATCTTAATTTGAAAACTAGGCCTAATACATATCTTAATACAGTAGCACAGAATGAATTTTACTCTTGAAAATACCTTAACTATTTTAACTGTGGCAGGTTACTGACAATAAAGATCTAAAGCCTGACATGTTAAATATTGAGATGTTTACTCATTTGGGCTATCCACATGTCCACAGCATTACCAAGGAATTGTTATCCATTTCCATTCTACACGTACTAGCCATTTGATACCATGCCCAGAATGCTGAAGCCTAGATTAGAATCTTAGCTCTAACCTTTTCCAATCTACACTTCCACTTGCATCTTGAAACTAAAGAAACTGAAATATGAGTCAACACATAATTAGCTGAGCACCTACTATGTGCCAGGCACTATTCCAGGCACTGAAAGTGTTTCAGGCGAGTGGTTATTCAAAAACTCAATGTTGTGTGGTGATTGCTGCTATTTTAAATTTTGGACGTAACTTCTTTCTTGAAGCAGTCATTGTTAGTTTTAGATAGTTTAACTGTAAAACTTGATAGATTCCTAGATGTATGTATTTACGACTTTTACAGTTGTCATATTCTTCCCAGAGAGGTAGTTTCCCTCTTAGTAAATTTTGAAATCTTACCCTGTTTTGTGTACTTACTTTGTATTCCTAACCCCGTTCAGACTCTACCATAAGCTGTAAACTCAGATATTTTCTGGAGCTAAGCAGGTTTCCTAAGTATTTGAAGAAGGCCAGAGCGAGTAAAGAGCAAGTGGTAGTGTCTGAACCATACTAAAAATCCATGCCCACCCAGAAACATTAAAAAAATGTTTTTTTAAATTCCAGATTAATGTAAAGAAACATAAAATTATTATTTATGCTTGTTAGGTAAAGTCCAGGTTGTATTTGAGTGCTTCACGCAGGACCATATACCCCTACATTGTACCCCTTAGGTGGGAGCTTACTGAGTACCCCTTCCACCCCCACTTCTTGAATATAATTGTTTTTCTCTTGTATTGTAAAGAAAAAAAAATTGTAACCTGTATAAGACACATCTAGAGGCTAGAGGTTCCAATAGTCTGAATGTCTAGATAAACAGTTTTTAAACCATTGATTTTTGAAAAATGAAAGTATAGAACCAGTTTATTTATGACAGTAATTGTTTTAAAACAGGAAATGCTGAGTGAAAACTTTGTAGCATAAACCCACACAGTTACTTGCATGGAGTGGAGTGTGTGTTGTTTTGTTTTTAAGTTTTCTCTTTGTGAGAGAAAAAAAGAAACAGAATGTCCATAGATGGACATTCAGCAAAATTTACAGGTGGTCTTAGGTTGAATGAATAATCTTCAGAGGATTCATGAATGTCTCATAACTTCATTTTCTAAAGTAGTATGTTTATGTATTCCTATGCCTAACTTTCTTTTTAATGTAGGTTACTTTTTAGAGCAGTTTTAGTTTCACAGCAGAACTGAGAGGAAGGTACACAGATTTCCCTTGTGCCCCACATGTGCACAGTCTGCCCCTCCCCATCAACATCCCCCACCAGAATGGTACATTTGTTACTATTGATAGTATGCTTAGCTTTTTATTTTTTATAATCTCAAGGGGAATGTCTACTTAAGAATATAGTTTAAGCTGCTTTGAAAGCCCCACCTTACATAGTACTTGATAGCTTTAACAATTTTTTTAATATTACTAGTTTATTGGGAATATTCTGAAATGATTGAGGAGTATAACCCAATAACTAAAAAAAAAAAGTGTTTTTAAATCCAAGTAATTTAGTTCATAGTTTTTTCCCTTCCACTCCCCTCCCGCCCTTCCCCTCCTTCTTTGAAGTTATTTGGTCAACCTACTCACCAGTTGTATTTTATCAAAAGCTGCTTTCCTTCCTACAGGGAGCATTACATTCTTAATCTTATTAATATGTTTTTCCTAGGTAGAGTAGTATATCAGTCACCTTGGGCTGCTGTAACAAAATACCACAGACTGGTGGCTTAAACAACAGAAATTTATTTCTCACAATTTTGAGAAGTGGTTCTGTCTGAAGCTCATATGAGGTAGTTGGGAGAATATAGAGCTCATTTGGATTCCATTAAATACAGAATTGTTTGTATGTCTGTATTTTTCTAGGGGAGAAATTTTATAACTGTCAACAGTGATAAGTTCCTGGGAGTGGCATTGGCCATGGTGGCAGTTAAGATAGTGAATTCATTGATGGCTCAGGGGGCATAAGTTTACTCATTATAGAGTCTGGCATCTAAAGAGTTTTTGGTATTTTTAATAAGAAAAAACATAGTGGTAACTAAAGAGGAGAGCTTAGGTAACCTGGTACCTAGCACCATTCAAACTGGTACAAGGACGTTCTCTGTTTTTTTATATATGGAGAAGCTAGGCTAGATTGCCGAGAGCTCCAGGGCCCAGCTCTGGACTGGACTCAACTTTTGGTAAGATCTAATCAAATATTTTAACAGAGGCCAGGAGCTATAGGAAACAACATTTCTATTTCTGTGACTTATATGGAAATGAATAGATACGGTAGTTTTAAAAAATATCAAGTTAATAATGATAGATGAAAATTTAAAAATAACCTTTTTTTTTTTTTTTTTTTTTTTTTGAGACAGTGTCTTACTTTTTTGCCCTTGGTGGTATCTCAGCTCCTAGCTGCTGCCATCTCTTGGGCTCCAGCGATTCTCGTGCCTCAGCCTCCCAAGTAGCTGTGACCACTGGGGTCTCATTCTGGCTTAGGCTGGTCTTGAACCCATGAGCTCACGCTATCCACTTGCCTTTGCCTCCCAAAGTGCTAAGATTACAGGTGTGAGCCACCACACCCAGCCCCAAAATAAACGTTTTTGATATAAACAATTGTATAAGCAAGTGTATATATAGATTTGGAAATGTGAATCCAGTGGATCTCAAACACTTTAATTCTATTATCTCCCTTAAGGTTTTCACTGGGGGTAAATTTGCATCTTTTGTCCCACATCCCCCACTTTCATCCCCCCCAAAATATGTGCTTGTACAGTTGAAACAAAGGTAGCCACTAGTACTGATTGCTCCATTATAGAGTAGTTTAAAATTATAATTTGTATTTAATTTATTTAGGTTTGAATTATATATATATACACACATATATATATATACACATACATACGTGTGTGTGTGTGTGTATGTTTTGGTTTTTGTTGTTGTTGTTTTGTTTGTTTGTTTGTTTGTTTTTGAGACAGAGTCTCACTCTGTGCCCTGGATAGAGTGCTGTGGCATCATAGCTCAGAGCAATCTCAAACTCAGGCTCAAGAGATCCTCTTGCCTCAGCTTCCTGGGTAGCTGGGACTACAGGCACCTGACACAATGCCCACGCCCAGCTAGTTTTTCTAGCTAGTTTTATTTTTGTTAGAGATGAGGTCTTACTCTTACTCACGCTGGTCTTAAGCTCCTGAGTTCAAGGGATTCTCTCGCCTTAGCCTCCCAGAGTGCTAGGATTACAGGCATGAGCCACTGTGCCCGGCCTAGGTTTGAATAATTTTTATAGGATAAAAAGTTATATATAATGTATTGTTTTGGTTATGTTGTTTTAAGAGAGTATAAACAGTTTTTTTTCTATTTAGTACTGACATCTTCATTTTTTTTTTTTTAGATTCACTAATGTCGTTTCAGATAGCAATAGTGCATTCATTTCATATGTTTCTGACTAATATTCCATTGTATAATGGAATTCCAAAATTAGTTCATTCATTCATCTTTTGGTAGACATTTGTCTTCTTTCTAGTTTTTGGTTATTACAAATGAAGCTGCTATGTACATTCGTGATCACAGTTTTGTGTGAACATATGGTTTTGTTTCTCTTGTGCAAAAACTTAGAAGTATGTGTTCAGCTTGCTAAGGCTGCAATAAACAGGTGACTTAAAGCAATAGAAATTTATTCTAACACAGTTCTAGAGTCTGGTAGTCCCAAATGAAGCTGTTGGCAGGGTGATGATCCCTGCAAAGGCTTTAGGGAAATGTCTTCAGATTCAACATTTTTATTAGTTTTTGAATAGAAAGTGTGTGTTGAGTAGTAATAGTGGTAACTTGGCAGAAGTCCACTTCTGAGCGTTGTTGGAGTAATTAAATTTAAAAGCATAATGAATTTTGGTTTTTCTTTGTTTACTTTACTGTGGCAAATACATCTTACACACACACACATGTAAAATAATAAAAAATAAAATTATATACCAAATTCCTATTCTTGTTTTTAAAACGCTTTATAGAATTTATATAAATAAAAACACAACATAGAATTAATAATTTAGAATGCAATTGAAATGAAAAGCCTGTGAATCTTCTTATATTTTCTTAAAAAATTTTGAGATTCATGTTAAAAGAATCTTTGTCTTCTTTCAGATAAATTTGCGCCTCATCTTGGTAAGTGGAAAAACAAAAGAGTTCCTGTTTTCTCCTAACGATTCTGCTTCTGACATTGCAAAACATGTGTATGACAATTGGCCAATGGGTGAGTGGTGTTTTCTCTTGAGGATAATGTTGATTCTTTGTACCCTGCCTTGTTTCCCTAATATTTTGAAAAAGTTATAAATATACACAATTTAAAAGGACAACCAAAAACTGAGGGTAGAAGGCTCAGACTTAAAGGGGAAAACTGTATTCCCTTTTAATTTTTAAAAATTTTTTAAAGATTTTGTTTAACATTTTGCTCTTCAGCTGTCTAATTTGAAAATGATAAAGGAATAGTATGCAAAATCCCTACTTTTGCCTTAGAACTGTTTTAATGTAAGTGAGAAATTGTTTTTAAAAACAAAAACACAGAACAGTTAATACACATAATTTCATATAAATAAAGCTATTTAACAAAAACAGAAAGTAAAAGAAAAATGCTGTCTTTAACAGATTATGACATATATTCTTTCTTGTCTACTTTATACATGGACTATTTTAAATTAAGCTTGAAACAAAAGTTAATTTCTAATTCATGTTATTCCATGTGTTCCCTGAACTACTTATAATATGGTCAAGAGAATGTGAAATTCACGTCTGCGTTGCGTTTTCAAAGCCAGCATCCCTAACAGTTTGGAAGTGCGTTTGTGGTATTCTTCCCTTCTCTGGTTCTTTCTGTGTAATTAGACTCTGTTTTGTTTCCCTTAGGTGGATCTTTATGTTCTTCCTTGAACTTCCCTAAGTATCATCTTGGCTCTTTTTATGTCATGTACCATAGTGATAGGACTGTTTTAGCTGATTTTACTTAATTTTTTTACTAGTAGAAGCAACTTTCAAGGTTGAGGTTTGTTTCAACAAAGAACACAGTGTATACAAAATAAATCAATTAGACTAGTGCTTCTCAAACGTAATAATATATGGAAACTTTTTTTACAGGAAGAAAATTCTTATAGATCCTTAGTGCTGACTTAAATTATTTTTATTACAATGTGTAGAAACATAAAACCTGATTAAAACTCTTTATTGTGGCTTGGTGCCTGTAGCTCAGTGGTTAAGGTGCCGGGTTCAAACATAACTGGGCCTGCTAAACAACAATGACCACAGTAACAAAAATAAAAAATAGTCAGGCATTACAATGGCTGGCATCTGTAGTTCCAGCTACTTGGGAGGCTGAGGCAAGAGAAGTGCCTAAGCCTAAGAGCTGGTGGTTTGTGTGAGCTGTGACGCCACAGCACTTCACTGAGGGCGACATAGTGAGACTTTGTCTCTCAAAAAAAAACAAAACAAAAAAAAAAAACTCATTATTATTAATTCATATACAACCATAAAACTAAAAAAGATCTATAACAAAAACTCAAATAACTCTGAAACCAGTAATGTTCACAAATTAACAACATGAATGTGCTTAGATGATGTATTTTTGCCAAAGCTAACTCCCTGCTTGCATCATGCATCCTGTTGAGTTTGGCCTAACTGTATTACTACGTGGTGTCTGATAACCAAGTTATCTGCAGATTCCCCACAAAACCTTTATTCGTATGGGGTAACAGATTGTAATTCAGTCTTCTCTTAGAAAGAATGCGTCACTTACCTTTTAGGTCAACCTCTGTTCTTATCTCATTAGCCTCTTGACAATTAAGACATTGATTGCCACATTGGGGAAAAAATGTTTTCCTTGGGCCCACGGTGTTTTATTACAAAGGTAGAATAAAAACTTTAAAACCAAAGCATCCTTTTTAATTCAATGAAAAGTTTGTTATTTTTTATTGTCCATGTGTGAATTATATGCAACTCACACAGAGTTAGAATCAGTTTTGACACTGCATGCCATGTGAGTTGTATATGACTCACAACATTCTTACTGAATTTGTTTCTGAGATTTGAGTCTTTTGTAATTCTAAAAGTATTTAATTGCATCTGGAGTAGACCTTCAGTGGTCCTGGATGACGACCTCTGAATCATACCCCCAAGTATGTGCAACCATGGCACGTACCCGCCTATTGTCCTATCAATTTCATACAAAGAGCAGATTTTGTTAAAAGAGCCAACAGGCAAACATTCAAGGCAAAATGTGCAATTGGACGTTATGGTAATCAGAGAACACATCCAATACTTGTGGCACACTGAGAGTAGGTTGACAGAAGGTGGAGGTGATGGACCAGTTGGCAGTGAGCAGAGGTGGTTTCCCAGCTTCACGAGGCCTCAGGCTCAAAGCTAGCTTGAGTTAAATACAGCTCATATGGCAGTTAAAATGTTCAAGTACTGACTGCTTGGTGCTAGAGCAATCATAAACCTAATGCATGTACTTGGGTATGAAAATCCATTTCAAATGGAAGGCTCCATTTGGTTATATGATGCCTAATGGAAATCATGTAGATAATCTCTTACAGATTATCATTAAAATAATAATATAATTTAAATAATGTTAAGAGTTGTTTTAGACCCTGAGAATGTCTTTGTGGGTATATAGGCCTGAATTCAAGAAACACTAATTTAAAATACTAATTTGTAGTTTGCCATGTATAATGTATACCTGTGTACAGTATGCACCCATGTTTTGGGCCCAGACTTCAGGACAAATAAAATCTTTGGTTTTATTTTTTAAAGGAAGGTAGAAGTGACCATGCAGCGGTGCCTCCTTCTCTTGAAAGAGGCGTAAGGTGCAGAGTCAGCTGCTGCATAGAAGCTGGGAGTGAGCCCAGGCAGCCAATAAGAGTGATCTGGGTGCCCTGAGCCCCTGACCTCCCACAGCTGTTCCCTCCCTGCCCACCCTCATCTCCATATCCTTTCATTTCTTATTCCTACCTGTGTCCACCAGGCTGTGTCCTACCATGGCTACTCTGTTGACAACCCTAGTGGGCTTATTTCCTGGGAAACTGGTGTGAGGTGCCAAGGCTGACCTGTTTGCCCTGGTCTTCTGGCCAGTAGGTTCCTGCCTTTTCTGGGCTATCTGTCTCTCATGCAACTGGCCCCATTCTTAGGACTCTAGGAAACTGCAGTGAAGAGGACACCTTCCCTGATGATATACCCCACTGAAGTGCTCTGCATTTACATTTCTGTTTAGTGACTAGACTATGATCTCCTTGAGCCATCTAGTCCTTGGGCGCTCAGTAACATCAGAATGAACAATAGCAGCCTTTCCCAAGCTGGTAAATCTGTCAGTCATCCAGGATATTGGTTAAAATGAGACCCCTGAACCATACCCAGATATGTGACTCTGCTTTCCAGGAGAAAGACCTGGGTATCCATTCCATTAAAAAGTATCCTAGGTGCTTCTTACTGGCAAGTTTGGGGAATTATATCAACTCAACACCTTAGGGATTCAGATAAGTCATAGGCTCAAAATAGGCTATGTATGTACTCAGGTACAAGCTTTTGTGCTTTGCTATTAGGTACCTTCACAGACAGAAACTTCATGGGGATTGAAGCCCAAGGTCATAATAGCAGGCTACTAGGAGAACAGGGTCTTAAAACCCAGGCTTCTCAGACACCAGCCAAGAGCTCTTCCTCCTCAGGAAGGAAGAATGGGTCACTTCTGCAAGAGGATAAGGCAGCCTGGAAAGGGAAGGGATCTGCCATCCGGCAGGGCCAACCTCAGCACTTCTCACACAAGCTTCCCAGGATGTGAGCCCACCCAGGGTTCTTAGTAGAGTGACCGTGACCAAGTTCCTACCCATGGACATGGGTGAGAGAGAATAGGAAATGAGAAGATGTAGGAAGTGAGTGGGCTGGTAGGGGACAGCTATGGGAGGTCAGGTGCTCAGGTTACCCAGACCATGCTCACTTGTAGTCTAGGCTAGCTCCCAGCTTCCTCACAGCAGAGCAGCCAGCTTTACTCCTCTTATGAGAAGAGGAGGCACCACTGTGTGACCATTTCCACCCTCCTTTCACCAAGGTGCCAGTGCAAGCCATGGAGTTGATGCCAGTGGTGTGCCTGTTTCCAAGACGGCAGAAGCAGGAGAAGCCAGGGGGTCAAGGGGAGCACGAAGGGGCATATTACTATATTCCAAGATATTATTTTGCATATAGATATTGTTATTGCTTTCTAGAGTTACACTTTTAATGCATAAGCATAAATACAAGAATTATCATTTATATATGGAATCAGTACTACCCGTGTATAATATGCGTCCTTATTTTTCCCTCAAACATTTGAACAAAAAAATGTGCCTTGTACATGGCAAAATGGAACTACTACTACATCTTACTGGTAACCAAAGGGCTAGTTTTCTATGAAGTCCTTTCTAAGGGCTAGTTTCTCAAGAAGAAACTGAAGCTAAAGGTAATTGCTAAGAAGGTATCTCAGGAAAGCTAAAGTAAACTAGATTTGAACTCTAAGAATATTAACTATTCTTTGCAGCCAGCCAAAACAGATCACTATCCATACCTTTCTAAGAGTGATGTTATACTGTGATACAAAAGATTAGTTTTGTGAGGTTTTTTGGAGCTAGGAGAAGGAAGTTTGTAAAGATAGCTTTTGGGGTATGGATATTGTAGAAAATATAAGACAAAAAAGGGTAATCTCAAAAACTTATTTGTGCAGTATTATAACTTGAGATAGAAGAAATACATTAGAACCTCTGTAAGTTGACCACCCAAAGAGCTGTAACGAACTGGTCAGCATATGGAGGTGGTCAACAGAAGGAACTTTGATTGAATACATGTGATGCATGTCCAGTCTGTGAACATTAGGTCAATTACGGTGGTCAGTTTAGGGAGGTGGTCAACTGTGGTCAACTCTTCTACTTTTACTTTATTATTTGGCCTACATAGCCAAAATTAAGTTTTTATTTCTTATTAATGCTAAATAGTGAGAAGAATCAAGTGCAGGGCTTTGCTATAAATATTACCCCAAATGAACAAATCATCTGTCAGTATTGAAAATTGATTGTGCCAATCAGATATTACTATTATGTTCACAAAAAAAGGTTTTAATTTCCAGTCTTTTCTCAGTTGCCAGATATACTCAGCCAATTCTAGATACTGCAGACAATAAAAAGAAATGATTTAATTTTCATTTTATATAAAATATTCAAATTAAGGCATAAAAGGTCAGTAAATGTAAATGTTTGTTAGTGCTAATAACAAAGGCATAGTAAATATTAAATCAATGGGGAAAATACTTTGTGCATTGTACTTTTGTAAGGAATTAGTTTTCCTTAGATACTTTCATATAATTTAGCGGAAATATTGCTGATATGTGCAATAATCAGACGCATAGCTGTTATTGAGTCAGAGGTCAAAAGAAATCTAGTATATGTTGATAATAACTGAAATTCTTCCTTTAAGCTATATACTAAGATCTCTAAATTTCAGATCCTCAGAGAGGGGAAGCATATTAAATCAGTGAAGTACATTGAAATCATGAGACTCTGTACAAGATAATAGAGAAATACTGAAATATATGGCTTCATGTTTCTGCATCTCAAGAAAACACTTCAGAAATTTTTATAATATTAGCCTTTGTTTCCTATTAATTAAACAATTACTGCCATTTGCCTTTGTTATCTGTGGAACAGTTGCATCTTGACCAGAAATACTCTATTTTAAACAATAATTTTGGAGACAATGAACTCAAAATAATTCATACAGAAATGTAACAGGCTTATTTGATGTTTCTTAGAAGAGGGAGCTGGGAGCCGGGAAGTCAGAAAGGCAAGGCTTGCTAGGCAGAGACGAGGGGAGGAAGGGAAGAAGGGACTGGGTAGGTGCAGGAGGCGGCTGCCCTTCAGTTCCCTGCTGCTTCTGCTGTGCCCCGGTCACTGAGAGGCGGTGGTTCTGTCAAACTCATTCCTCATTTTGAACACTCAAAAAAAGGGCAAAAGACCAAGTCTCTTCTTATCTCCTTTCTCTTCTCTCACTCTTTTCAGAACATTTTAAACGATTTTTTCTGTTGACAATTACCTCCTGACAATAGGAGCGTCTATAGGAAACAAACACATCACATGAGAATTATTAACAAAGATAATAAAGGAATTCTCAGATCCTTATCAAAACTGCAGCCTAAATTGTTATATCTGTATGTACAAGCTAGTGAAAACTGCTTTGTCCTTAAACCATTATTTTAATAGTGTTCCATATTTTACTATAATGTAAGTTACACGTTAAAATTAAATGTTCTGTTGCTCATTCTGCCTTCAGGTTTGTCTTTTGGTTTTCTTTGTGCACTTTCCAGGACTCCACATCTGGGTAGTATCTTCTAATATATATTATTTAATTTCTTCTGAATATTCATTTTAGGTAAAGTGAACTAAAGTTGTGCCTTCTATAATATTTACCAATTGGCTTCAAAAAGACAGTATAAAAAATAGCATTATACAAAAGTAAATTTTTTAATTCTCAGTATAGATATATTAATTTTCTTTTAAAATCTGTTAAGCCTGTTTCTAGCCTTGAATATACAATTAACAGGTACAGATATTAATTGTATTTGAAATTAATTTTCAAATATTTTTCCCAACTCATTTGTTTTAATTGTATAAACTTCAGGACAACTATTTGGCGAGTTTTAATATTCTTTAAGAAGCAGAAACTAGTCTTTTTACAGCTCTGGCTGTTTATCAAAAATAAGCAAGAACCAAGGTTGCAGTAAATGTGTGAGTAGTGACTGTCTCGATTAGCAGGAAGCTGCAAGGGTCTTCTTTGATGAACACTCACTAATTTGGATCTGCATTTTTAAAATAATGCAGTATTACCTTAATTATGTGTTGAAATACACCTAACTCATTCACTGAATTCTTTGCAGACTGGGAAGAAGAGCAGGTCAGCAGTCCAAATATTCTACGACTTATTTATCAAGGACGATTTCTACATGGAAATGTCACATTAGGAGGTAATAGTCACCTTTATGATGTGATTTAGTATCCCTCTCTGTCAATGTAGCATTGTTTTAAATGCTAATGTCTTCAAATTTACTAAGAAAGGAAATTCTAACTCAGATTTTTGCCTATTTTTAGTATGTCTACTTGACATTTTGCATTCTGTTTAATTTAGCACTGTAATAAGAGTTTATTACCTTGTGAAATAAGCTATTCAAATACAGATAGAAGTCCATATGTACTGTTTCACAAATGTAATGGTATTGTACATCTGAGTGATACAATTTAGATGTAATATTTCTAACTTAAAACTGAACACAAAAAATGAGAAATTTATAATGATTGGTTTTCAAATATTATATGAAAAGATGTTTTGAACATGACTCCACCTGATACAGTTGTCAATCATATGAGAATAAAAGTAAATGACTTGACACTAGAGCGGCAGTGATTGGAAGAGCAGATTTGGGGACCAGACCATCTAAGTTGTGTACAAGCTTAATTGTTTACTGGCTGTGTAACCTTGGGCAAGTAACGGTGTTTCAAGTCGCTCATTACTAAAATGTAATAACAATATGTCTACTTCAGAGGTTGGGCCGGAGTAAGTTTGTTTATATGATGGGAGCTGTCCAGAAAGTATCCAGCCGTGTATGTCCGTTTTTCATGCTGCTTGGCCGGATATTTTCCAGACAGCCCTAGTATATTCAAAGTATTTGCATATATAAACAGTGCTTGGCACATAGTAAACACTTTGTTGTTATTTTCTTTATATGTGATTGGAGAAATGTAGCTCAATAGTGCCCCCTCATGGGGCACATTTTCTACCATCAACAGGGTTTATTTTCTTTTCAGAACATGTATTTCAGATATATGCAAATAATTGGAAATTTATAGGCAAAGTGATGTATTTAAATATATTTTTATTTCAGCAAAGCCTGACATTTTTCCTCTAAACTTAACAATGAAACATTTAAACCTGTTTTTTCTTAAAGGTAGAATATTTTTATTCACTCATATAGCATATATTTACTGAATTTTTCTTATGTATCAGCACTGTGCTGAACACTTGGAGATGTACGGTTGCCTAAGATAAAAACTCTTTCTTTAGGATGCTCTAATATTACTTAGGACAAAAAGATAAAATTTACTGTGTGATAAGGGCTAGAGTAGATGAAAGCAAAAGATTTTATAACGATACCAGTATGGTGCCCCATGATCGCATTAATGTACACAGCTATGATTTAATTAAAAAAAAATACCAAAGTCATAACATTTCAGGATTACCTAATCTCACACATAACTAAGTTTTAGTCACAGTGTTACAACTGGTCTAAAAAGTGCATCTATTAAAAGGTATTTTCTGTTTTAAAATAGGTTTTTTGTTTGTAGGGTTTTGTTGTTGTTGTTGTTGTTGTTGTTGTTGTTGTTGTTTTTTTGTAATGCCTTTTGTACAGTTAGAAGGACCAGCCCATCCTTAATGTGAGAATTTACTGTTAGCTCTCTGGCGGTATTGTATATTCATTAAGAATAGGGCCATGTTTGGGTCTTTTTTTCATTCTTTATGGCTCACCCAAGATCTTGGGTGAATTAAAAATTGTAAATATTGGTTGAATTTAATCTGTTGACTAAATGAGTAAATTTTTTGAAATTATCCATTTTCCTTTGAATGTTGATCCATGTGAGCAGTTTCCCACCAGCTCCATTCCTTAATGATCTTTCATGACCTCAAAGTTCCAACTTCAAATTGAAGATAATAAAATTTATGTTAATCAAAATTATAGATTCATTCCCATTAAAATATGAATTTTTACCAGAATTTGGGGAGAATTTGTTTTAGAATAATTAACAGATTGACTACCTTTTTTTTTTTTTTTTTTTTTGAGGCAGAGTCTCACTATGTGGCCCTTGGTAGAGTGCTATGGCATCTTAGCTCACAGCAACCTCAAACTCTTCAACTAAAGTGATTCTCTTGCCTAAGCCTCTCAAGTAGCTGGAACTACAGGCACCCACCACAACGCCCACTATTTTTTTAGAGACCAGGTGTCACTGTTGCTCAGGCTGGTCTCGAACCCGTGAGCTCAGGCGAACCACCCGCCTCAGCATCCCAGAGTACTAGGATTATAGGCATGAGCCACCGCACCCAGCCCTCTCCCTGTGTTCTTGAATATTAGTAACAAAGGATATAGCACACAGGGTAATCGTTCATATCTTCAAATATTTGAGTGGCTGGTGTGGAAAAACAGGCCTGTTTTGTATGGCCCTAGACTTAACCACCCTGTGTATAGCCCTGTGAATTAGACTTAGAAGCAATAGCTGGAAATCAAAGATGGTTTTCTATTCAGTATAAGAAAGAATATCTGAACACCTTGTGCTACCTAAGAAATGAATGGACTGCCATGGGCAAGAGTGAGATCCTTGCTATAGGTGATGTCCAAG
This sequence comes from Loris lydekkerianus, assembly GCA_963574355.1. NCBI lineage: Eukaryota > Metazoa > Chordata > Mammalia > Primates > Lorisidae > Loris > Loris lydekkerianus. Next base: position 89,792 of record CAUYPK010081639.1, read on the forward strand.
TGGTAGTAGGTGACTACAAAGTAGTGGGGATAGTCATGGTAATATTTACTGAATGCTTTCTTTGTGCCAATCCCTGGACAGAGCACTTTCCTTGGAATGTTTGATTTATTGGACACAACTGTAAGGGGCAGGTATTAGAATTAATATCTCCAGTTTAGGTTGAGGAAATTGAGGCTTAAAAAGAAGGTAAATAACTTGCTCAGAGTTATGTAGTAAGTAGCAGAGATGAAAACTTTTAACCTAAGTGTGGCTTACCAGAGTCAAGAGGATGGATATGAAAGTGATAAGTAGCTTAGTATGTATGTGTTTTAAGTTCAAGGATTGATTTTTTTTTTTTTTTTTTTTTCCTAAGGCAGTCTCACCCTTGCCCGGGTTGAGTGCTGAGGTGTCATCATAGCTCACAATCAAGCAGTCCTCTTGTGTCAGCCTTTAAAGTAGCTGGGACTCCAGGAGCCTGGCACATGGCTGGCTAACTTTTTTCTATTTTTAGTAGACATGGGGTCTCACTTTTGCTCAGGCTAGTCTGGAACTCCTGAGCTCAAGCAGTCCACTGTCCTCGGCCTCCCAGAGTGTTAGGATTACAGGCGTGAGCCACCATCACGCCCAACTCGTGTTTGAAATATTGATCAGGCTTTCCCAAAGATTTAGTGATTTTTTTTTTTTTTTTTTTAAGAGACAGCGTCTCACTTTATTGCCCTCGGTAAAATTCTGTGGCATCACAGCTCACAGCAACCTCCCAACTCCTGGGTTTGGGCTATTCTCTTGGCCTCAGCCTCCCAAGTAGCTGGGACTACAGGCCAGGGCTGGGTTCGAACCTGCCACCCTCGGTATATGAGGCCGGCGCCCTACCCACTGAGCCACAGGCACCGCCCCAACTTAGTGAAAAAAAATTTTTTTGATCATGCTTGTAAATTTGTGGGCCGTGCTTGGTTTGAACATCAGAGGTTACAAGTATAGACCAAATAATGGCTGGCCAACTTTAAGTATAATGGAAACCCACCCTGATTGTATGGAATAGTACTAAATAATTAGGACTCTTTATTTAATCTACATGCTGAGTATAGAGCAAAATTCAAAAAACAAGTACCCAAGGATCATACTTGCTAAGTAATGATTTTGAGCCTTACTTAAATTTGCAGGTAGTGAAGAAAAAGTAGTTTATGATGTCAGTACTAAAACCTCACAATTATGAAAACAACTCTAGAAGTTACCATAACTGTACCCGCTGCTTCTAATTTTATGCACAGAATAACGAAGATTTATCATGAAACTGGATGTTTGTATTTGCTATAGTGGTTTGATACATGAGTGTGTGTTAATACTCTATATCCAAAAATATTTCATAAGTTTAAATGCTTATGAGCAAGAAATAAGTTATACAGACTTGATTCTTGATTAGAAAACAGTAATTAGAAATGTTTAAAATTAAGTTCATCATTTTTTCTTTTTTCTTTTTCTTTCTTTCTTTCTTTTTTTTTTTTTTTTTTTTTTTTTTTTTTTTATAAAGAGCATCAATTTTTAAACATGGGTAGAGTTCATTTTCAAAACACAAAAAACCAACCTCCAAC